>VURO01048431.1:6305-48197 GCA_015108175.1 Pelvicachromis taeniatus
TGCTTGCCCCCCACCCCCCCCCCCCCCCCTTTTTTTTTTTTTTTTTTTTTATTACAGCATGCTGTCAGTAACAATGTGAAACACAAATATGAAACTGATTTGTAAAAACCAAAGATATAAACGGACATGCACATGCACATGAAGGACAAGTTTTTCTGTTGATATAAAAGATTTTCTATCGCAGGAACTCTGGCCAAATGGGAAAATATTTACAAGTGTAGGAAGTAAAGGGTGGTGGTCAGGACTGTTTCTGACAGAAAAATCAGATATATTTGCAGGGGTGATTAATCTGTTTTCGCTCTGTACAGAGAGGGCATTTGGCTTTAAAGCAAGTCTCTTGCTTGTTCACAGAAGGATGATGGCCGGAGCAAACGCTCAACAGTATTGAAATTCTCCATCAGCAATGACAGTTAGTAAATGTTTGCCACCACAAATAATCATTTGTGCCGCACAAAAAAAGTCTGTAGCAACAAAATGATCATACACTTGACTGAACAAGAGGAACTTTTTCCTTTTTGCCAATGAACAGCTTTTAATTTGCAAAAGGAAGAATGAGTCTTTTGGGTTTTTTTGCATAAAGTTACAATATCCAACATGCCAACGTGTTTGGAGCCTGTGCTGTCAGGTGCGGAGGTGTCATGTGTTTATAATGAACATCTAAATACACAGAGAAGAGAAAAGCAAACAGAGGACAGAGTTGCAAAGGCCGGACGAGTGAGACGACTCCCAATATGCTCATCCCGTGCAGCTCCAAGTTTTTGATTTCAGCAGCTGGAGGTTTGTTTTGCTGCTCAGTTTGCAAAGATCGGAAATGCTTTATTGTCTCAAATGTAATAACGATGATCGAATATGTTCGGTCCACAAACTGTGGTGATGCTTTTGTGCTGTGAAACTCCAAACATGTAGGAATGTAACTGGGACATTCCTAAAATCTGAGGGCATTGTGTCATGTGGTGCACCGCCTGCAAAAACAACAGAACATCCACACTAAACAACCTTAGAGGATAGGTGAAGTGAACATTCAGGCCTGCTTAAAGATTATAATCACTTACCTCAAAAGCAGGACAAAGCTGGATTTAATACACCAAAGTATTCTTACAACGCATCACTGTTTGTTCATCATGTTTGCTCAGAAACCCTGCAAAGCTTCATATTTTCCTCAATGCAACAGTCATCATTAATCATTCATATGCTATTTGTCTACAGTAAAAGAATAGAAAAGCTGATAGCATGCAAAATCATGGTGGATAAAAGACAAAAAAAAGACATTTGTGAGAAACAGAAACTGGAAGCGTGACATGATTTTCTAGAGGCAGTTTGAAAAACATTTAAAAATAATTGAAATACTCAAAATGTTAAGTTAAAAAAAGATTAAGCTGGCCAGAAAGAGCTGGTGTTGGCATCTTGAATTTCATAAATAAATAAAATCAGTCAGTGAATATGTAGATAATAAAGTGTTGGTGTTACCTGGTTAAATTCGAATGTGAAATTTCTTTTATAATAAGTTAAATGTTAATCCTGGACAGTTAAAAGAGTGCAGTATGTGAGTGTGATGTCCACGGTACGATAGATCAGGGGCAGCAGTCATCAGTTTGAATTAATCTGATGATGCTCTTTAGTATCACTGGCCTTGTTCCACATTTATAGTATAGGGGTTGGACAGCAGCCATGATAGGTCATGTTACAGCTGTACATATATTGTAAAATACAGTGGGTTAAATCCACAGACAGCAGCAAACAATTAGTGCTGTGGCAGCAGTGGCAACCCAGCTCTGCAGGGCACAAAGAAAATAAGTCCACAGTAGTTCGCAGCACAAATCAGTTTCAGAAATTATTTTGAGGCAATTCCTTGGCAGCAACAACAGATCCACCTGCCCAGTAACGCCTGGCTATCACACAAGGACTCTCCAAGTCTATTCAAACTAATCAACAGCACAACATTTCAATTAAACAATGGTAAATGGTAAATGGCCTGCATTTGTATAGCACTTTTACTTTGTCCCTAAGGACCCCAAAGCGCTTTACACTACAATCAGTCATTCACCCATTCACACACATTCATACACTGGTGATGGCAAGCTACATTGACAATAACAATTAGCATAAAATGCTTGACTTTATAATGTCCGTTTTATACTTTCTGATTCCAAAAGAAAACAACATGAATGAACCTGAAATTTGGCCTTATGGTCTTTTGGCCTTGTGACACATTTTTATTCAGTTATCTGACAAATTATACGGCTGCTGTGCAGCACAGACCCTGTAAGAAGTTTGTGCTTCAGTTTTGGTGAGTGAAAATCTACTATTTTATCATTCTGTTAGCTTGTACTGATTAGCATCGGCGTCTAAAGTTCAGGAATGCAGCTTGCTAATGATGCTAGCTAGTTCGCTCTAGCGTCTTCTTTTTTTCTTTTTTCTTTTTTTTTAAAAAATCTTGTCACTTTGAGTTTTAAAAAAGTACACAAATAAGAATAATGCTAACGCAACATGGTAATGTTCCAGTTATGTCTTCTTCAGGTCCGTTTCTGGAATAACAATTATGGCCGTGTTACTTTTTATTATTGTGGTCACTTTTCAGTTTTAGCAATTCAAAAAGGGATTTCCTTCACAAAACACACATGTATGACCTCCTTCACCCCAAACCACAATAATGATCTACATCGCAAATGTTCCACACTTTACCTTTGTTTGTATGATCTGGCCTGCACCTCAACTGCAGAATAGTTGAGATGGAAGGACAGAAGGAGCTTTTCCTTGTTGGCTCTAAAACTATTATTATGATTTTTGGTGAAATAACTGCCAAGGTTTGAACTGAAAATGCCCAAAATATATACAGCAGCTATCCAGATGACTTTAATATGTTTCCTGAGGGATGAGGTTCGGTTTCTGCTAACAAATTATACCTCAGTCTTGGCTATTGAGGGGTAAATCCCTCAAATTGTATCCCTGATCCTGAAGATCATCTGTTTTTAAGTGTGTTTGCACTGAAGAAAGACAATCCTAGACCGTCACTTCAGATCATCTGTTACATGTTGCCTGGGTCTTTCACTGTATTTTCTCTTCACTTCATAAATGCCAGCTAATGCAAAGCACCAGATTTGGCTCTTGTGACCTTTATTACAGCTGATAGCGACAGCCATGGATTCGATGGGAGCTCCATGTCGGCACAACAAAGGTTTCTTGCTAGCGGAGCTAGATTTCAGATGTGAAAATTGTGATAGCAGGTAAGAGAAAATGACAAGCAGGTATTTTCCTTCTCTTATGTGATAATTACCTGCAGTCGACTCCCTTTAGAAAGGTTATCTGAAACACAAACATCCTGGAACAGCTCCAGGAAACTGCAGCAGTGCAACGCTGGAGACTGTTTATGGGAGATCAGACATTTCAGATCTTTAGGTGTTAAAAACGATTAATACAACATTGACACACTTGATAGATAGGCTTAGTAATTATGTATAAATTCAAGCTGTTCTTCTCAGAGTGCTAGTGGTGTTTAATTAAATAGTTTTTCTTGGAAAATAAAGCAGGTATTACATTTTTCTGCAGACAGAGTATGGTCAAAATATTTCATATAGAGTGTTGATAAGAATCACTGCGAGGCATGCTGTGGAGAGCGAGGATGATCTTATATTTCCAAGGGAAAGGCCAAGCTAGAAATATGTTATGTATAAGTTTGTCTGGATAAAAATAAACATGAAATGAAATCAAGTTTGCAACTAGAAGGTTGCAACAACAACATAAAAAGGCCTCTTTTAAAGAATTCGGTTGATCCCTCTTTTGTTAATTTGATGCAGGCCGAAATTACATCAGATGACAGCATAATCCGACATCATTATCAGCATCAAAATGTGTTTGATGCTGTTTGGCCCTGGGCAGCCGGCATGTGCAGCCTCTGTAACGGGATGATATGGATTACACTTTGCAAACCGACCTTGCCCCCCTCTCATTTTTTATGCCTGCCAGTCGAACACAGTGATGACCGCATGCGTTCCATAGTTGCCAAATAAAATCCAAATATCCCCTATGATTAAGGTCACTCATACACTGCTCAACAGAAGCCATCCTCTTATAAGCCTCACAGTGGAAGAAGAGGGGGGTGACCACTTGGACTTTAGTTAGTCTTGATGTCGTTTGATTGTTTTGTTCCTTCGATGCTGCCCAGGCTCTCTCTGCCTCACCGGGGCTGCCGGTGACAGGGAAAGGACAGTACAGTAATCAAAGTTTTCCTCTGAGGCGGTGTGACCTGTTGTTGGCTTTCATTTGTGTATCACTTAAGAGGCTTAGGCTTCTTCATGGGAAGTTTATCCCTGGATCACAGGGATCTGCAGGGCTCACCGGTCATTTGCCATCAGTATCCCAAGAGCTCAGATTGTTAGGGCTGCTTTATTCTGAAATATGATGGAAATGTGTTGGACTAATTTGGCTTTAGCAGGATTGGCTGAATATTAGTCCACTCATCCAGTGGATTATCCCGTGGCTGCGATGAACGTACTGAACGTGAACAGATGTGTCAAACGCCCATACAGTATATCTTTCGCTTTTTCTCTGATATTTAGTTTCTTCTGCTCATAGAAGTGCGCATTCTGATGTATCCACGTGACGCCTTTCCATAAAGATGATAGCATTTATATCCAACACACTGCCTGCAGCTGACATCGTAAAGCTGTGCAGCATGTAATGCTGGTAATGGTAAGAGCTTTGGGAGTTCTTACCCGGTGAGGTGAGCTTATCTGCACAGACAGCATGTGTATTCATTTAATCTGAGTTCAACATCAGGTGTCAAGTACGATTAGAACTGATGCACATGCATTTGGCAAAATGCTTTTAACAGTATGGATTCTCGTGCTCACAAGTATCTCATCAAGCACCAGTCGTGTTATGGTTTTAACATCAAATTATTACATTTTAATGAGATGCAGATACATTGGTTGCTAGTACCGTATGAACCCCAGCCCCCACCCCTGGAGAAAAACAAACAAAAAAGCATCAGTAAAGAATATCAGGTTCTTTACTCTTGTCAGCCTGCTGCTCCCTAATTTTCTCTCCTGCAGAAACATTGCTGACCTTCCTGTTGGGCGTGCCATGTTGGAGTGACAGCTGGTGTGATGTAATAACACCCCCTCCAGTAGACAAGTTATAAAGAGCAATATCTAGTTCCATGGATTGAGATAAGCTTAGGTAGATTAATGCTCGGGACACTGAAATGTTTGTTGTATAAAAGCTCTGTTTATAAAACAATGTGTCATTGCCCTATATGAAAAACTGATCTGGCAGATGGCCCGAGTTCCTCCATGTTAAAGGCACTGCTAGTCTATGGTTTGTGCTGCTATGGCTTAATGGGATTTAAGACTCTTCATTCAAATGAATTATATATAGAAAAACTGGGATTATTTTACAGGCTGTTAATCTCTCTCTCTCTCTTTTTTTTTTTTTTCAAAACTGAGCCTGCCCCACGGTTTTAGCATTCGTGGAAAAGTGGAGCGACTGTGAGTGCTACAATCAATGAACGCTAGAGTGCAGGCGGCCTATCAGCTCAGAGAGCCAGAGAGATGCCCTGTGGACCGTTTCACTAACGTGAAGCGTGCTCAGTCGATTTGACTCACTTCAGCCCCGCTGCCGTGCCTGCCTTTCCAGAAGCGTTCCCATCCTGCTCCACAACGACAGACACGAGGTTTCACCAGAGCTTCTCCATCACCGACAACTCACCGCTTTGGTGCCCTTTTCCAGCTTCATCCCTTCAAGCTTTGGCTGCTTGCTACTCAGGAGCGAGGCTTGGGCACCGGTCTGCCTCGGCATCCTGGATCATCCAGCTACTTGCCAGACAAATCAAACTCTGCTGAAAACAATTCTTAAAGCTACAGGAGAGGCGCTTCCGCTTCCTTAACTGAGCGTGCAGTTCAAAAATCAGCGCCGCCACCCGATTCCCACTACACATCCCATCATGCCTCACTCCTTCCAGCAGAAAAAAGGTGAGTAAAAATTGGAAAAAAATGGAGTGCTGCTGCTGGTTAATGAATGACGATCGTAGCTTTGCTGCCAAAGGGAAGAAATTATTGGCAAACCTTTAATTAACTGAAATGTATTTGAAATTTCTGAATCTGTTGAATGACAATTTACTTTTGTCCATCGTACAAGACACAAAGATATTCCAACAGGTTAACAAATAATATTATAAGCATATAAAACAGCATTTTAGCATTTTGCTAAGTTATTATTATAAAATAAATTATTTTGTTGGACCTTCTAATTGTATGTCATTTGGCTTCTGAGGTGGGACAAACAAACCTGATTGAAACAATTTCTCTTTTTATTCGTCATTCATAAGTCAAAGAAAGAACATCACACCTCAGCAGGATGGCAGACAGCCAAACACTTTGACAGGAAGGCCAGAAACTGCTTGCCAACACCTGTATTGATAAATTTCCATATATATTTCATGTCAGTCAGTTAATCTTTGAGATCAAATCAATATACTGCTGAATTGTCTGCACAGTCACAACATGAACAACCATGCAAAGTAACAAAAAGGGACATACAGTGAGTGCAGGTCAAGATAAAACAACTGACATCTGATAAGCAAATGGAAGTACAGACTCCAATAAATAATGCCCTCACAGCTTTTATCTGCAATATGTAAAAACATGTAAAATAGACATTTAGCGCAAGCAAAGATACGATATGAGCAATTTCAGGGAGCTTTTTGATTCACTTTTGATTTTCATGCCAACTGTACACTCCAAAAATCTTCTTCCGAGTGCACAAAGGACACAAAACCAAACAAAGGTGAGTGGGTTAGATCAATCTATGTTCTGCAAAAGCTAAACTCTTTGGGTGAAATGTTTTGTTTTACAGTTAAAAGAACGTTGGTGCTCAGTGCAATCGGAAAATTTGGTCTTTTAATTTTCTGTTATGTGGTGATGTGTACTAAGAACTGTTTGTGGTCCCGTGCATGCAGAGCACAGCATCTCAGAGAGTGCAGCAGATATCAAAGGTGGCTGTGTGCGTGATGTAGAGCAGATAACAATTACGAGAATGTGTCGAGCGCAGGATCTGTCACAATTTGAACTTCCACCTGGCATTTCCTGGGCTGTGGAGATGCTTTTAGGCACAAAGGGATGCAGTAATGTTAGTGTTACTAACTTTGAATCGAAAATGCATTCACTGCCAAAAAAAAGAGTCTTTATTTTAAACTCGGTCAAATGGTTAATGAGGTGTGACGCTTATAGGAGCTGATTTTTTTTTTCCAGCAAAAATAATCTGTGGGAGTTTTTTTCTTCTTCTTTTTTAATCATTCAGAAGAAAGAGCTGTCTGGTTTTATATATTAACTGGGTGTGGGTGCTGATGAGCCAGTCAGTGTCGTGAGAAAATGAAGCACATTTTGAGAAAACTTGCAGAGATTTTTTTTAAGCATTGCCTAAAAAAAGGAAAGTCGTGGCACTTTCTTTGTTTGCATATCAACATTTGAAATGTAAATGTGCATTAATAAATTATGCATGATATTTTCCTTGATATTTTATTTACATTAAACGCTGGAATTATCTTCCACTGGTATCCACGTCAGCACCCAGAGTTTTCTGACTTCTGGGGCTTGGTGGGATTGCTTTCATCCCACGTTTCCACATCGGATTTAAATCCATTTACTGCTTCGACTGGAGGATAGCACAAAAAAGCTGACATTAAAGTACAGCTGTATACTAATAGAGGCTGGCAACAACGGATGCTGATGTAAAATCTTGACCAAAACATGAGGGCAAACGTCAGAGCTCCTGGGTTTGTACTGAAAGGCGTTTCATATTTGGAACTGCAGTGACTTCCCATATCTGGATTTGAGGTAGTTAAAAATGTATATTAGTCTGACAAGAATTTTACCCAGGACTGCATTCATATTTTAGGAGTTTCCTAGCACAGACAGGGAGCTGAAGTGCGCGATGTGATGAGTGCACTGTTACTGCTTTGTACGTAGCTCTTGTTGAACTGTGGCCTAGAGCTAGGTGTGTGTAATTCCTGTTTATCCAGCCCTGTAGACCAGTATCAGCAGTTGGCACTGGATACATGCAGCTACTTTGACCTGGCAGTGGAAGCAATACAACATGTGAGAATTTGATATGGTGGAAATCAAAATTGGGCCACAGCATGATGGAGTGTGAGGGCAAGAGAGAGGAAAAACCAGCAAAGGCAGAGCTGCAACAGTTAAATGGGGGAGGAGCAGGGGGGGGCGACGTGAGAGCTCAGTCCCCGCTAACAAAACAGACTGCTGCGACTGCATCTGTGTGGAGTGAATTTCTACAAACTCATAACATGTTTGTAGCAGTGCTCCCACTGAGTGTTCCCCTTCAGTTTTACTTTTACTTGACAGACGCTTTAGCGTCGCTGTGCAGTGGGAGTGAACATTCAGAACATTCAAAAGAATTCAAACTAGTTTAGCAGCTTTCAGCCCTGACCGTTTACATCCCCACAAACCTGTTAACAGGGGAAGATTCCATCAGCACAGTGGAAATACACTCCAATTGTTACCCCTGTTGCCTGAACAGTGAGAATGGCAAGCTTGGAATTAATCGTTCTGAACCTGTCTGCTCGGTTTGTTTACAGTGCATCACTTCTAAACTGAGACACTGAAATCACTGGTTGCCGTTAGCTGAGACAGCGTGTTTGTGTTTTCTCACTGTGTCACCAAAGAGCTGAACGATGTCTCAACTACGTCCAATCACAGTGTGAAATTAATATGCTGGACTGCAGAAGCAGGTGTTTTACAGAGACGCAGCACAGCAGTGCTTCCCTACCCACCCACATCCCCATCAGATAAACTTAAGTTACTTTTCATCCATGCAACATTCAATTTTAACGTGGAATTAACAAAATTGCTGTAAAACAGTGGAATTCGGTGCACTTTGGATGCCTTTGAGGGGAAAACATTAACCTATGTGCATGCGCAGATTTTTATGTTGTAACTTAGTATTTCTTCTCTGGTGAGCCTAAAGACTCGTATGAACTCGACTAACTGTAAAATTTATATTCTATACAGCAGATTACCAAAAAGGTGTTCAAATAAAAATAGTTTATTAAAATTGGAAGAGGAACAAAAAATAACAACCAAATAACTAACACTATTACACTGTAATGCTTCTGTTATATACAGCAAATTACCGTACTTTAAATTAGCATTAAAATAATAGTATAATGACAGCAAAACAACTGACAGTATTATACTGTACAAACCCATACTGTACATAATAAATAACACTGAATTTACAATAAGAAATTATAGCAATTGTATTGGAAACTGTACTAGCAGTACTGCAAGGCTCGCATTTTTACACAGCAAATTATTGTGATTTTTTTAAAGAAAGTATTTTCTATAGATAATAATAGAAGTATAAAAATAACAGCTTATGATACCACAACATTCATATTCTAGAGAGCAAATAGATGTAATTTTCTTACAGTAAGACTGAATTGAAAATATAACAGGCCCATTAAAATAATAGTATAATGAGACCAAAACCTGACAATATTATATGGTTTCTAGTGAGAAACAGCTTATTGAGATTATAGTGGGAACATTAAAATAACAGAAAGCCTAAAGTGGAGTAGATAACATCTTAGAAGCTGCCAAATCTCGTGTCAGTATTTTACTGCAGTTAAACAGGAAGATTTTCTGTTCTGTGGATAACAATCATCTTGTCAGTGTTTAGGTCAGTTTGCGTTCATTGTACTAAAAAGCTGATCTTTTTATCGATTGGTTTGGGGGTACAGTGGTTATGAATCTGGTGCACATGCCAGAACACACAGACAAAACAAAAATGCTGCAATACGAGAAAGGAGCCTTGAAAAATTTCCAGTGCACTTCCAGCATACCAAGATCTACAGCTTGATGCTAACTAATAGGTGTTGTGACAGTAGAGCAGGAAAGAGGGGTTGATACAGAGAGATGGTTCTTATTGGATCATTATAGAGGGTGGTGCAAAGAAATAAGACCCACTTGTTTACCATTTGAATCATTGCACTAAAGCTGCCTGTCAGAATGCGGATACCTCTATTAAAATACAAAACTGAATCCACATGGAGATGCATAACAAGGCTTTGAAAAGTAATGTCTGCAAAAGTTGTTCCAAATTTAACAACTCCTCGTGTGCACAAAGAACTCGAACGCTTTGCAGCCCAGGGCGTGTGAAAGAAAACACAAACCCTCAGATTGTGAATATATGTGAAGATGGTAGACTGCCGCATGCTTCCACTATTTATTCTCATGCTCCGTGAAAGAAACTGACCCATCAACCAGCAGATGGCACACTGGCAAGAGACTGTTTTCGGTATGTGTGGAAAATTCCAACAAGTTCGACTCTGCAGACTGCATTCCTGGCTCCTCTCAGCTGGCCTTGAGAAAGTCCTGAATCTACATGCTTTGATACGACTAAATTGGAATTCTAGCCTACTATCACGCCTCTGCTCTGACTATAACCTTAGCATGTTTGCACAGGCAAACTAGTGAACTCAAGGTTATCCACATAGGCGCACTGAAGAAACTTGATCCAAAATGTACTTTTCTTGCAAGTGGGATGATATTTTTGTTTTGGAAATAACACACACAAAAAAATCATTCTCAAAGCTTTTAAGCACCTCTGCTATTGGGACAGTGTAAAAACTACACTGATGACTATTTAGGAAAACACCCTTTGAATAAAATGCATTTGCAAAAATGGTCACGATGGCTTTTTGTTATGAACATATCATCATTGTTCTCCTTTTAGATAAATGTGAACGTCTGCAAGCTCTTTATCTCTGTGATTCTGAGCTGCTCGTAATCTTAGTGTGTGTGTGTGTGTGCGCGCATGTGTTTAACCTTGTCACACAAAAACCAACTTTCAAACCGGAGCGCACGAGTGCAGACAAACACGGCAGTATTGTTGCAAACAGACATGATGTCACGTCACAATATGACTCGTCCGTTAATTAAAAAAGCAAAAGGCAAGATTCTGAGCAACATGAGCTTATCTTTACCTGCACAGGAAGTCTTTTGAAGTGAATTTATTTATGACACCTCATGTTGCTGTAAATAATGCATGCAATACTGTGTGTTTACAATTACCTCATCAAACGGAGGATCAAGGAAAACGTATAAATGCATACAATAAGATGTGGGAAAACAAACCCTTTTTACTGTCACACTGCAGTTGTGCCACAATTCCCACCTGCAGAAGTGATTGTGTTTTACAAAGAGAAACTTAGTTGTGGACAAACGCAGAAAGAAAGAAAAAAAAAATGCTTCTGGGATGCATGGAGTTAAAAAAGTGAAACTCAACAATATAAAAAGAAATTCTTTTAAAGAAAGGAACTAAAAAGACCTCTGTAGCTAACAGCATTATCTGTTTGGTGTTACAGTGCGGTTGCATCATGCCTCTCAGAACAAAACTCCACACTCACATCTTTGCTGACAATGAACACTGAAGTTGGCAGAAATTTGCTGTGAAACGAGACAAAAGTGTGCAGTTTATGAAAAAAAAAGTGAGGCAACCTCCGGGCCTCAGGCTTTTGTCAGTGGGCATTTCTATTCAGTGACCTATCATGCTCCAAGTATAGGCAATGATACGGCTTAGAGACGTTTCACATTGTGTCAGAAGTGTACAAGATTTTTTTCTTTAAACGTGCAGCTGTTACCGGTCGGTCAGACTTGAATCACTGTCACAGCCTGTTTATATTGTTTCTGAACGGCGTGCTGCTCAGACAAAGGAGCTGAGACCAGACGTCACAAACGCTTGTTTAATTGTACAGCCTGAAAGAAGATCAAGGATTAACCGATAAACTGTTCATAACGCGATAATACACTCTCTATCAGTTCAGACGGGGGCATATTGATCAGCCACTCAACACTGTCTCTCTGTCCTCTGTAAGTGGGTCATTTATTTTTGCTAGGAACTGGTTGAGTAAAAGTTTGCCAAGGATTTGCAGTAATTATCTCTTCCTTCTATAGCCGGGCACAGCATGGGGCCTTGGTAAATTACACATCTCTCTCCGAACTCCTGGATGGTTTATGGCCGTGCATTATGCATAACTGTGCTGGAGCGCCTTAAACATCCCCCAAGTGGATTGAAATAAAGTTGACGCTGCTTTTTGTTTGGAGCTCAACATAGTCTTTATTTGGCAATGCTGAATCGGAGATTGCTGTAAAAGCACGCGTCTTAATTATTTTGGAGACTTTTTTACCCCTCTCCCCAATGGTTTGTGAACACCTGGAGTGTTTTTAGTGGGATGCCGGATCCAGATGGGCGGATGCTCGGGCAATCCACGGGGAAATGATGGTTACAGAGTGTGTCGCCATGCAAAGGGTTAAAAAAAAAAGAAGAAGAAAGAAGCAAAAGAAAAGGAAACACAGTCTGTTGTTCGCTGAATTCAGAGGTAAAGGGCTGTGAAAAAGCAATCTGTGTTGTCAGATATTTTAAAACTATTTTCTCTCAGAAAAATTTGACCTGTGGACAATTAGAAAAAAACATGTGAAAAACTCAGAATTTTATACAGATGCATTAAATTACAAGAAATTTAAAAGATAGTCGACAAAGACTTCGTCTAAAGCTAGAAAGAAGAGAAAGGTACTGAGTGTGCGGATAGCTTTATAAAATAAAATACAAATCCACATAACACGGCTGTATGTTCCACTTAAACAGATCTTCATCTTTACAGTAAATATTTACAGGTAAATGCACATCAGATGCATTATTTGAATATTTAATCAATGCTACCCACTACATATCTCATAAAACACAAGAAAAACCACAGATGAGAATTATTTGGAGACTTGTGTCTCTTCTTTCAAGGGGACATAAGTCTGTTACTTATTTGACTCTTTAAAGCGGCCTAATATTTCCAATAATTACTGTTATTTTGTGTTATATTCTCCAGCTCAGCAAATGCTCCTTCTGTGCCAAGGAGTGAACGGGATGAGAAAAGACGGGGAATCCGTGGTTTGGAATCACCACAAGCAAAGTTTCCAGGGTGAGTCACTGACAGTAAATGCTAGCCCACAAAGTCGTGAAATGAATAGGACTTTTTCAGTTATCGGCATCCCCTAAACACTGAAGCCACCTATTAGCGAGTAATCAGCTCACAAATTCACACCACTTCTCCCCTCGATGCAGGGATGTAACAAATCTACACAACTTGGTCTCGTTTCATACAGAAGTTCAAGTGCTGCTGCTGGTTTCAGATGAGGAAAGCACCAAGTAAAACACACTTCCAGTGGGCTGAGGAGTTTATTCTTGCCCAACTCTGCGAAATGATGCAACAGGGAGTACACATGCCTTAAATTTAAAAAAAAAAAAAAAAAGTAGACTAGGGGGAAGAAAATCACAGCAATGCATTTAATTAATTTTCCAGGAATCTTTCACTTTACATTTAAAGTGTGCACATCACCTGACAGGCATCCTCCCCTTCCAAATTAATCCCAGTAACCCAATCAGGAAAACAGGACAAGTACAAGCAGCAAGAAGCAGAGTAAAAGTTCCGCGTGTATTACATTATAATATATCGCCAAAAACACACCACCTGTGAGCCTGACATCTCACCTCCTCACATCATTTAAAACATTATTAAAAATATAAATGCATTCACTCCTGTTCAGGCTTCATCCTCAGCTCACCTCATGCTTTCTGCAAGTTTCCTACACAATCGCAAAGTTCATTTACCGAAGCTCTCACGCGCAATTATCAACAGCCGTTTTAGCGACAATTCGCTCAGATTCACCGGCTTTTAACGCAAAACCCAAAAGGCAGAGGCAGTGCAAAAAACCGTTATGCGCGCATGAGAATATCACAATAAAAACTCTCAACATACCGAGTGAAAAATCTGATTACCTGACACCCCCCCCCCCTCCCAAAAAACAAACAAACAAACAAACAACCCAAGTGGCATCCACACCGCTCAACAGGCTGCCTACAGCACTTGTGAATAATATATCTATCGAAGCTTTCCAATTGCAACAAACCCGCGGTGGTGACTCGCTGTACGCTCCGTCTATGTGGTCACAGCAAGCCTGCAGGAAACCAAAAAAGAAAAAAGAACCGTGGACATGGAGAGGAGCGAGCCTGTCCGCATGGGCCTAATTAAGAGGGCTATCTGTGTGCTGTACATGTAGGGTCTGTGTGTTAAATGCGACGACGGGCAGCCAAACGATGCGCTGCCTAAGTCATGGAATATAAATTAGTTCTGAGAATTTCGGGGGCCGGGTTTAAGGAACTGGTGACGTCGCCTGCTCGACGTCCTATGACTGCGGATCGAACCAAAAGGCAGGGGGATGTAGCTGCTAAATGTTCATAATTTAAAAAAATATATACATATTTTTGCGCTTGTTTAAACATTGCGTGTAATTTTTCTCGCCGAGAGAGCCTCTGTGCGTGAAAATCGGTGGAATATCTGCTCTGGAAACGGGTTGTTTTAACTTGGAGGTCGGGAGGCGTCTCTCCCCTGCCCCGGGAGAGTGGTACGGTCCGGGGCTCAAATTCCGAGAATTGTGCTCGTCTGATTCTTAGAACTGGGGTTCTTAGAAGTGGTGATGCAAGAAGTTTCTAGGAAAGCGCTACCAGGTGATTTTTTAAATTCCATATTATTTTTTTTCTGCTTTAATTTGGCGCGAAGTTGTTATGTGTTATGTGTTGCTGCTGTTTTTCGACATGTCTGCCGGTGCTTTGTGTGCTTGTCGGGCTGTTTGAGGGGCTGTGACAGCGCGAGCGGCTGCTGCTCTCAGCCCGGTCGCGCGCTCGCAGTGAGGCGGCGGGGCTGAGTGCGGCGGCCACCGCTGAGCTCCGGCTCGCGCTGACAGCCTGTCCTATCAGGAGGCTTCAGCGACGGCGGTGCTGGATGAGCGCGCGCCGCCCGGAGCTCGCGTGAAATCAGGTGTCCGGGCGGCTGCGATCGCTCTTGCCCTGTTGTTCACTTTGAGTGGGCTCGCTGCGCTGTCACACGAACTTTGATGGCAGCGTGGCAGCCGCAGGTTCTCAGCGTTTTTTCTCTTTTCCTCCGTAATTTGCTGTAATGGAGCGCAAAGAGCTGAGCACAGCGAGCCCCGCTGTTACCGTAACACTGGAGCGGAAACATTAGAGTTGGAAGGTGTGTGTGAGAGAGAGAGAGAGCGCGTGTGTGTGTGTGTGGTTTTTTCCGCGGCAGAGGCTACAAGTTGTCTCTCATGTTTCCACTGTGACAGCTCGCTGCATGATAACCAAACTACGCCGAGTTGAGAGCTTTTCACCCAGACGCGCGCAGTTTCGGTTGTGCAGTAATTTACGCGCAGTCCGAGCCGAGAGACCCGAGAAATGAAAATAAAACTATAGATATTTTTAGATTAAAAATAAATAGAAATCCTGTCATTGAAATGACGTTTAATGGCTGTGATAGTCCTCGGAGGTTTTCTATTTCACGGGAGGGGGTGGGGGGTGGAAAGTACTGAAGAAAGTACTGGCCATCAGTCACTTTAAAGGTGCATTCTGTTCTGGTTCTATTTTCGGACGTGTCTAGTTACACTGAAATAAATATCCGGTTATGAGTCCCCTGCCGTCTCGTGAAGCCGATTCTTCCTTCAGTTAATTAAATGTTAGTTTTTTGCTCTCGTGCTGTAATTGACCCAGAAATACGCTTTAAGACATGCGCTGCGCAGCGCTGCGCTGTGGGGCTTCACCGGTTTTACCACAGCAAACAAGTCAAACTCTCACTTTTGTAACCCTCCCAGCTGCACCGGCGTGAGTTTCAAAAAATAGTGTCATGGTGAGGACATCTTGCGGATGAATTTAAAAATTGGAGGTTATTTGTGTGCCAACAAAAAGTTTTGAGTAATAACTAAGTCGAAACGATTCGTTTTTATTTGAGCAGCTGCGACTGCGCTGAAGGAGAGACCCAACTCTGAGACCACGATGCCCATCTTACAGCTCATTAATGCGTAATGCGCAGGTTGTTGTTTTACAAATGCACAGGTTTTGATGACCAACATGAACTTTTCTCTTTCTGAGAAGTGTATTTAAACCGTGCACATTTATGTCGTGAGGTCTGGATGCTCTTAAAATGCTCACGTGTGTAAAGGAGTTTGTTGCATTAAGCTGTTAACCAGAGGTTCCGAGAGAGAAAGTGAGGGGGGGGGGGGTGACTCCAAAGGAAGAAATTTAAATGTCTAGACAATGTTTACTTAATAAATGGCGCCGCCTTCTGGTGATGTGCGTGCTGCCTTCAGAGGATCGAGAATAACTTGAGCCCACTTCATCTACTTGAAGCACACATACTCTTTGTGGCACGGTAGCCAAATACAAGAACATTTTATTTAAACTTGTCTCTTTTTATTCTTAATTGAAATAATCTTTATGCTTTCGCTCTTTTTGTTTCGCAGACCTTGACAAAATGGCTTGCGCAGCAGACAGCTGCATACAGTTCACGCGCCATGCAAGTGATGTTCTGCTCAATCTGAACCGGCTGCGCAGTAGAGACATCCTCACAGATGTCACTATCCTGGTCAACAGACAGCAGTTTCGTGCACATAAGACCGTTCTCATGGCTTGCAGGTGTGTGAAACTAAAATCGGCTTTTATGCTGTTCTGTTTCTTTTGAACAAGTGACTGATCTTTGCGTGTTCTTGTCTGCTCCTGTTGTTTGCTGCAGTGGGCTGTTTTACACTATCTTCACTGACTCCCACAAGTGCAACCTTAGTGCTATCAGTCTGGACCCAAAGGTGGACCCAGAGGGCTTTGCCATCCTGCTAGAGTTTATGTACACCTCCCGTCTCACACTAAAGGAGAGTCTGATCATGGCTATTATGAATACAGCTATCTACTTGCAGATGGATCACGTTGTAGACACCTGCCACAGATTCATCAAATCCAGGTGGGTGGAAGCCAGTTTTGTTTTGTTTTTTAAATTGCAGATAAGAATAAATCCATAGTTATGAGCACCTCTGTGTTTACGGCGTCCTCGTTCTCTTCACAGTGATCCGACTTGCAAGCTGCCTAGAGACGAGTTTCTGGTCAGTCCCCTGGTTTTACCTCAGGATGTCCATGCTTACAGAGCCCATGATGTTGTTGACAGTTTGCACAGCCGCGTAGCTCCGTTCAGGGACGGGAGGCCCTACGGTTCAAACATGTTCAGTGGGGTCAGCACCCCCAGCAACTACCATCTCTACGGGCAATTTCCCATGCCAGGATTCCCCTTCCCTCTCTGCAAGCTGGCCGATAACAAAAATGCTTTTGCTGACCTCTCGAAGAGCAGCATCCACCACAAGCACTGTCCTCCGCATGACAGCGGCATCAGGGCAGACTACAGCAGAGCCATTGGCACCAACTCCTCCAGCATCATTCACTCCACCACCTATGCTTCCAGGGAGGTAGGGAGAGATGATGAGATGAGGAAAGAGAGCCACGAGGGGGTCAGCCAGTCTGTCGGTTTCAGCACAAGGAAGCGTGCATTTCCCATGTTGACCCTCGAGCACCAGAAAGACTTGGGCAAAGAGCACCCTCCTCAAGCTGAGGAAGATCTCATCCATCAGCACTATCCCCTGGGAATCTCTGCTGGGCGCAAGAGCCTCATGAGCAGCCCCCAGAGCCCCCTCAAATCAGACTGCCAGCCCAACTCCCCGACAGAGTCCAGCAGCAGCAAGAACGCCGGCCTCTCCCAAGCTGCCGGAGTGCAAACGCCACAAGGCACGCAGGACCCCAAAGCTCGCAACTGGAAGAAGTACAAGTTCATCGTGCTAAATCAGAGTGCCAAGGAGGACAAGGTCGGGTTAAGGGATCCTGGGCTTCACTCACCTCAGCGCCTCGCCCTGCAACCCTACCTCCACCCCAGCGACTCGGAGAACCTCGACCCACAAACGACGAGCAAGAGCAACAGCGAGGATCTACCAGTGCCTCAGGCTAGTCGTCTCAACAACATCATTAACAGGTGGGTCTTTGTTTTACACATACACATCTGCAGGCTTTAAACAAAACAAGGAAATGTATAGTTGACGTGATTTTAAATGACACACTCGGCAGATTTTAAGATTCTTTATGAGCACAGAATAATTATTTTTCTTATTAAAAGAACATGCATGAAGTGAAATTCTATTTTTGTAATAAAATTTACGATATGTGAATCTGGTTTGAAATGTCTGACTGGATTAGTTTTTTATTTTTGTGTCTGCAGTGCGCTTGAGGGGTCTCTGAGGAATGGCGATGGCCACCCACCGCACTACCTGAACCGCCTCACGTGCTCGTCCTGCGGCTCCCAGTCCCCGCAGCACTCGGAAGTCTGTCCCAACAACTCCAGGTCCCGTCTATCAGAGGAAATGTCAGAGCTTCATTCAGAATATTCAGACTCCAGCTGTGGTGAGTTTGGGATTTCTTTTCGACTCGAAAATTATTCTGTGTGCTTTCAGAGCACAAGTCAACGTCAGATTTTCTCTTAAACAGAAAACGGCACGTTCTTCTGTAATGAATGCGACTCCAAATTTGCTGAAGACGAAGCTCTTAAACAACACATGCTTCAAGTACACAGCGACAAGCCATACAAGTGTGACCGCTGCCAGGCTGCTTTCCGCTACAAGGGCAACCTGGCCAGCCACAAGACTGTCCACACAGGTAAAAGTGATTCACAAGTCTCATTTATCTAACTCATCGGCTTTAGAGGCTGCTGAAATCTAACGTGCTGCTTCTTGTTTTCAGGAGAGAAGCCGTATCGCTGTAATATCTGTGGTGCTCAGTTCAACAGACCAGCTAACCTCAAGACTCACACTCGTATCCACTCAGGAGAGAAGCCATACAAATGTGAGACGTGTGGAGCTCGTTTTGTACAGGTAATTACACCCTTATATTATTCTTTTTAAAAAACTCAAGCTGGTCTTACGAAAATGTTTCCCTCTCTATTGTGTTATAAGGTTATAGTTCTAATGCTAATCGGATATGGAATGCAATTATGGGCAGCTGTAGTCGTATTTAGCTCAATGGGAGCGCCCACAGACGTGCTGATATAAAACATGTGATGCCTGAAAAGTTTAATCAAAGTTTCACTCCCCCCCCCCCCTTTTTTTTTTTCTCCAGGTTGCTCATCTGCGCGCTCATGTGCTGATCCACACGGGCGAGAAGCCATACCCATGCGAGATCTGTGGAACCCGCTTCCGTCACCTGCAGACGTTGAAGAGCCACCTCCGCATACACACGGGCGAAAAGCCCTACCATGTAAGAATGATACTTTTAAAAAAAGTTAAACCTCCTGTGTCGAGTCCAACCAAAGTGAGTGAAAATAACGCAGCTGCGCTTTCTTTTTCAGTGTGAAAAATGTAACTTGCACTTCCGCCACAAGAGCCAGCTACGGCTGCATCTTCGACAGAAGCACGGCGCCATCACTAACACAAAGATCCAGTACCGTATGTCCACAGCAGACATGCCCACTGACTTGACGAAAGCATGCTGAGCCACATGAAGGAAGCAGTTTTAAAGAAGGCAATCTTGACCTTGGCATTTATGAACCCCAACTTGTACAATCATCCAAAATTGTAGTGCCACACTGTGTTTATTAGACATATAAATTGGCTGCGTACGCCATTCTAAACGGGTTTCCACTACATGTGAACGTAGAGCCACATGGCATCTTAGTCACTTTATTGTTTCTATATAGATATAAATATATATATGTATGTGGGGAGTGTTTTTAAGCTTTGAAGGTACGTATATATAAAGCTTTATTTTGTTGAGAAGGATGGAATGTAAACAATCAGTTTTTTTGAAAAAACAGTATTTTATATCAGAGAACTTACTTTTCTGAAAGTATTGAAAATTTTGACGGGTGGTACATATATTTTAAGATAATGGGATTTGCGGATGTATAGAGTTGTCTATACATGATTTTTATGTGGATGTACGTACATGTTGTTAAGTTGCCATATTCACGTGAGCGGGGAATTAAAAAAATAAATAATTGGATTTAGTGTAAAACATATCAGATGTCTGAGGATGTGCATGAGGTACTCTCTAACCGGTGTCGGTTTCTGGCGTACACGAAGTGGGCAACTGCATAAATATTGTGACATATTGTGTAATTATATCCGTGGGATTGCTCTCTGCGGGCAGAGCCAATCTAAGTGTTGAAATGCATTTCAAGGTACTGCTTTGTAACGACCAAGAAAAACATTTTGCTTCAAATGTATTCGTATAGGTGTGACTTCTGTTGGTTAATTTGTTTTTCATAAGTGAAGGTTTACAGTTTTGCTCGTTCTAGATCCTACGGTAAAAGTTGTGTAAATGTCGAGGTTTTTTGTTTTTGTAGATACACTGTGTATTCAATGTGCCTTTCTCTATGGTGACTGAATTCCTCTCCATTCAGCCCAGCTCTCTGTTAAGGTACAACTCAAGGACGCCACTTGTCCTAGATCCCTGTTTGTGTGTGAGCGTGTGCGTGTATATTTTTAAATGCTCGTCACCCTCCTTTGAACGTGCAGACTCATCATTGTAAATCTTCAGGACTTGTTTTCGGATTGGATTTTTTTTTTAATTTTTTTTTTTTAACTGCATTAAAATTATTGTACAACGTTATAGATGTATGAATGTAAAATAAAGGTATTGGATTTCTATGTATTAACTCAAGAGTGAGCTCTTTATTTATTATTTTCTTCCACATTGTGTTCACGAGGAATGTCCCTCGATCTGCAGGCACACCGATTTGACTGGTGTTCCTGAAACACTGGGCTGATATTAGATGGCGTTGGCGGCGGTAAACTAATCGATAGTATTCACTCTGTCATCTTCACTCAATTTTTAAGCCAGTTTATGATTTCATGTAACATTTCAAACGATTGTACCTTCCACTCTGGTTACAGTTACAGACTCGAGCAAGGATAAGAGAATGGAGAGATGATTTCCAACATTGTTTTTGGCTTTTGAACTCTCCTAAACATCCGTGTATTATCAGGGTCGCCTCAGTCAGATTTTTTCCAGCTAAAACCAAGAAAAAACAAAAGCTGTCAATAAAATACTAATTTATCCCTGGCACTTTCACTGTTTAACTGAAAGTGAGTGAGTAGCTGCATTTTCTGTGCTTTAGTGATTTTTTTTCTTCTCTTTAAATTAAAATGTATTTCAGCCATGAATTCATCAGTATACCTCTCCTGCAACTTTTATTAGCTTTTTACTGGAATTGGGCCACTGGTGGATCAGATAAAGCTGTGTTGGAATATGCTTTTTTTTTTTTAACCATTATTTGCTTTAATTTTATTGTCATTTCCCACTTGTAATCACTACAGTGTGATATTTCTGTGAAACACAACAGACTGACAGAAAGACATACCAGCTCGACACCAAAAATGCTGAGGAAAACCGCAACAGCATGAAGGACATGAGGCAACCGAACTCCTTTTTGCATAAAAATTACCATCAATGATATTTAAACATCTCACACAGTATTCTTCTACATAGAATGGGCTCATTTCAGTCAGCTGGAAGACTGTCTGGTAGTCTGTCTAAAAAAGAGATGCCAAAAAACAAAATATAAATGTGGCACAAATACATTATGGTGAGATATATCACCGCCTGCAGCAGTTTAATGTCTGCGATGAGGAGTAACAGAATCAAGCACCGGGACTCTGGATGCTATAGCCCTGTCTGATTATTCACTGGAGAAAACTTTAAAAATTTCTGGGTAAAAATTTCAAGGTTCACAGTACCATGTGTGATAACTTAGAGAATATGGAGGGAAAAAAATCTCCTTTTAACCTACATTTGATACCAGGATTATTAGCTGGGATTCTTTCTGGGTCAGAAGTGTTTTCTATTGCACTCATATTTCAATTGTAGTGAATGGAGCTTATGGCTGTGAAAACGAGATACAACACATGTTATGTATAACAGTTCATACATGTCACACTAGTCGAACAACTTTAGATGTTTAAAAATGCTGAACAAAAATAAGATTTGGGCTTTAAATTGTGGTAATTTGAGTGGGTCTAAAATGTATTTGACTGCAGTTTTTAAGCAGCGCTTAAATGTGATCGTCAGCCCTTAAACATGTTTTTGGTTTGTACAATAAAATATATATCACTTTTTTCCTACTCGGATTTTATTATTTTGTCTGATTTTATATAAATTGTGCCAACACAGTTAGTCAAAAGGAACAACTAACTATAAATTCAGACATATGAGGTTGTGCTGAAAAAAAAAATGCCACACAAGGCAAAGTAAACAGTTTTTAAAGGTGAAATATAGAGGTAAAATCAAAAGTAGGTAAAACGGTTTACAATTATACCCCTAGACCCCAGAGGGTCTAGGGGTATAATTGTAGCATTTTTGAGTACACTCCTGTACTCAAAAATGCTGGAAAAGAAAAAAAAGTTCTTCAACAGCAAAAACTCAAATCTTCCAACATGTTACGAAGATCATCCTAAAAAAAAATTAATAAATCACAAACGTCATGAAAATATAAATAAAATGTTTATTTCCATGAGGCATTAAAAAAAAGCCACAACTTGATAAGCAACGCCTGCCTGTTATCATCAACATGAACATCACAGCAGGTTTCTCCTCTGGACTCTGATTAGTTTATTTCTATAAAAAACAACAAAAAACGGGATCAAATGACGACGTCTAAACCGTCTGTGAGGTAAAAAAACAAACAAACCCCAAAACCAAACAAAAAAACACTTTTGCTAATGATTGCTCCCCGATGTCAAATACACAATTTCAGAGACAAAGAGAGGCTGTACAAACTTAACCCAAAACCACAACTACCCAATCGTTGTTCTCCTTACACCCCCCACCCACCCCCATCCTACAGCCCCATCACTGCTTCTGCTGCATGGCTTCTTTCCGTGCAGCATCCTGCAGCAGCTGAGTGTCCACTTCGTCTGCCGGCAGCTGAACGTAACGGACCACCGATCCACGGATGAAGCAGTTTTTCACAGACAGCTGCAGCAAAGGAAATCAGTGTGAAGCGAGACGGCCGTCACTCTGTGCTGGAGCTGCTGGTGAGCTTTAAGGAGTGCACATTCAAGGACTTCCCTAATGACTGAACTCGTTTCTGATTTTATGCAACTTTTAAATAAGGAACTAAAGTTTATGGTTATGTTCTTGATGCTGTATTATAACAACAACAACACCGGGGGGGGGGGGCTCACATACAAATGGAGCTCACATTCATGATGAAAACAAAGACTGAAGTCTTGAATGCTTTAAGAGTTAAATATGAAAAACATAATCAATGCAAAAGATATTTGTGCAAATATATTTGTATATAAACTCGGGAGGAGCGGTTGCCTGTGTGACTTTTTTTGGGGGGATAATTGAGCCCCTAAATATTTATCTAACCAAAAGGTTTCAGTCCATCTCGCCTTCATCAGGCAGAAGGGCGACATCTCTACATTCTCACATACACCAGCAGAGAATTTAGTTTCTTTTACTGGTTGTACAGCCCAGCGTATATTGTATGACAGTTAAACGTCTGTTTAGCAGCGACCACCTCGTCTGTTTCTTTTTCAGTGTATTAAATGTGGAAAGCCTCCAGAAGCAAAACTTACCATGTGTGGATATTTCTCCGGGTCTGTGACGCTGATGTCTGTGAGCTTAATGTTCAGGTACTGAAACACACGAGCAGAGAACAGGCATTTTAGTGAGCAGTCGTGCAGAAACGTAAAAAATTAACAGCTCTGTTTTAAAACTAATCAATTATTTCTAACCTGGTCAACAGAATGAAGAGTTCCACAGATGCTGAGGAGAGAAACGCACACATTCATGAACATGACTCTTTTCAGCAACGCAAACCACAAGTGCTCAATTAATCTTTGCATTATGAGGTTCGGGAACAGCTCATCAGTATTCGGGTATAATTTACAGACAGGTGCGCCCAGGTGAAGCAAACACGACCTCTGAGTTGATCTTTCTGCCCTCAGGATTTTCATGCCAATTTATGGACATTTATATATTTATTTCCACACGTCTGGGTGATGAAACATTAAGAATAATTACCAAAATATAATTTTTTAACAAATCTACGTTTTGTCCACACAAAACACCTTTAGTAATCTGCACATATTTTAGAAGCTGTGCTGGAAATGACGGGCAGAAGCACAAACCCGTTGTTTCATTTTAATACTACTACTGACAAGCATCAGGAACATGCTCCAGAGTTTAACCTCGAGACGGCAATGTCTATGAAAAAGAGCTCTGACACCACCACTGCAACGCGGAAACAAAGGAACTAAATTTTTAAGGTCATCTTTAAACAAATGTAATTATTCGGCTGTGACCTGACAGGATGCAGCCTGGATTCAAAATCTCACTTAATCTCAGTTAAGTTACATGTAGTCCAGTTTTAATCCTGTTTGAAGTAATTCCAGACTTTATTCAGAAGAAAAACACATCTCCAACACAAAGTCAACCACGACAATCATTTCATCAGTCATCAGTGTGACCATTTACAAGAAAGAAAACGTTCTGTCTTTTGTGTGTACAGTTTCATGCAGATTAGTTCCATTTAAACAGTGACAGCTACAGTAATACGTAATCAATATTTCAGTGCTAAGCTCATAATGAAGACCCAGTGCCCACCGACCGCTGTCTAAGGCCTCTCACTGATGACTGATTGCAGAAGTGTATAACATAACGAACTAACCTGGAACTCTAACCTCACAAACTGAACAACCACAGAGTAAAACACACAGGAAATGCTGTTAGTTCGAGTTTTTGAGAACGTGTATGAGTCAGCTGTTTGTGTTGGACTATTTTTACAGAAACCAATAAAACGGAACTAAAGCTGAGAACCATTAAAAACTGCTGAAATGAACAAAACCTGATTGAAAGTAAACTGAAGTGAAACTCAAATGAAAACTAATTTAAAAAAAAATTAATGTTCAAACTGAGGCTGTAGGAGTGCTGCTGCATCTATCAACAAAGCTCCAAACAGCGAACACCGACCAGACAAAACAGGACGGAAAACTGCAGGTCATGTGACCGAATTGAACGTGAATACTAACCTCAAGTCATTTTTGAGCTCCACCACGACGTCCTTCCCCACCAGCGACTTGAAAAACGAGTAAAAAAGCTGCGGAGCACAAACACATGCTAACATTAGCTGCACGTTTAGCGTGGCGGTGGATTTTTTAAAAAAGCTGACAGAGTTAAGGTAACAGAGACACACCGAGCTGTGCTCGGGTCAGAGGCTCTCTCCGGCCGCACGTATTTGCTATAAACACTACAGAAAAGTTATAATTTCATCATGATTCCTTACCATTCTTACTGCTGCCCTCTAGTAGCGGCGTGTCGCCTGTCGATGACGTAACAAGCCCTCAATACTCCTGAGACACACGAGCATGTAATTAGTAAAGTTCGCCACGCAGAGGCGACAGAGGTCAGCTCAACGTTCACGCATGGGAAACGGCGTTACCTGTACAGGTGTTTATTTGACCTAATTGACTTAATTTTATTGGGATTTCCAAAAAATAAATGAGTGAATAAAAACTTAATATGAAAATATATTTCGGTTAACTAAAATTAAAGTATGACAATAATTTTAAAAAAAGCTTAATACAATGTCACGTTGACATTAAAATAAAATAAAATAAAATAAAATAAATGCTTATGGAAAATACAAACCTTTTTTTTCTGGTACAAACAATAACTAAATAATACAAGAACTGTCTGTACCTGAAAAGAAAAATAAGACCAAAAATGACAACGTTAAAATAAAAATGCTAAATAAATTTTGAAAAACAAATTTACATAAATGTAATTACAGGGACTACGGTGGCAGCTGTCTTTGTATTGTGCATTGTTTCTGATAAATAAACTAAATAAATAAAATTTAAAAGTAATTTTTTTAGAAAGTTCATGTTTTTTTTAAAATTAAGGACCCACACTCATGCCACTTAGTCACATGTTGCCCATCTCTCATAGAAGAACTGACGTGCCACCCAGTTAAAGAAATTCAAGTATCAAAACTTTATTACTCAGAGCAGTCTGAAGCATTTTTGTTACATACGCAAGTCATTTGAAACTTTGGTTTCATTTAATATGAACTTCCAAACATGAAATATGACAGGTAAAGGAAACTAGGATTTGCAGTGCAGTACATTCACAAACTTGGACTTAGCTCTTCTCTCCTCAGCCACTTCCAGAACGGTTACCAACTAGCAGTATGTAGTGAAAGTGCACATCAGGAAGTGTGCCACATCACCTTTTGAGTCACAGCTGATTAAAGAGAAAATGTAGATGTATTTCCAATAACATCAAGCCAGAAAGTCCCCATGAATAGTCTCAGATTGCCTGAAGTTCTTTTAGGGACCAGCAGGTGGAGGCAAATCACTGCAGTGTGACCGGCCTGGTCTTCAAAGCAGATTATAGCGGCCTACACTCCCATTTTTAAAAGCAGTCATTGTGACTTGACATTAAAAAAAACACACACACACATGCACAAAACATGTAATTCAAGCTTTAATATTGGAATTCATTGGAGCAACATTTGTACATATTAAAGGCAAACATGTCTGTGCAAGATAATACTGTGCAGTAAACATTCATCAGCTACTGTATAGTGTAAAAACTCCAGTTGAAATGTAACAGTTATTTTAAAAGCAGGGTTCAGGTTCAAACTTACGTTCCAATGCAAGCTGTATAAGTTTACATACATTTGAAGGCTGAGTTAGACACCGATATGCCCATTTAATGTCTCACCAGGACTTAGATAAGTAGGTGTGGCTACAAGACAGTTAGCTTAGCTTAGCATAAAGACTGGAAATAAAAAGAAACTGCTATCCCGGCCCAGTCTAAGTCAAGTGAGTTTTTGAGGATGACAGGCAGATGATCTTTTTAGACCTTTGGACAGGTGCAAAGCTAAGCCAACTGACTGCTCTATAATGACAGCACAGATATGTGATTGTCCTCTAAAATGAGTGACAATTTAGAGGACAATAGCAAGGGGGGTTTAAATGTTTCCAGGAATGCAGCCAGGAAGGTGTACCTCTGTGCCGAGCATCACTGCAGCTCTGTATCTCACTTCACAGGGCGACCCATCTTGGAAACGTCTGGTTGCACAAAAAGAAGACAAAGAAATGTTATTTAGTGTATTATAGCTATCTGGAAATCTGAGCATGTTCCTTGCTGTCTTTGTGAGACTCACCAGGTCTTCCTGGTCTGTGTTTGCTGGAGAGCTCTGAGGTGTCTCTGTGGTCTCTTGGTTTGGGGGTCAGGGGTTCCGGCACGCCCGGTCGGGACTTAGCAGGCAAAGGAGGCCGGTTTTGTGCCAATCCGCCTTCTGAGCGTGAGGGCACCACTGGTTTCTTTAGTGATGGGGGTTGCAGGCTTACAGGTGTTGGAGGCTGAGGTTTGTTCTCAGAGCAGGTGAAAGAGCGGTTGCGTGGGGTGGGCACCGGAGGGCGATCGGTATCTCCGTCTGCTGTTTTGGAGGATCCAAATAGCACATCTGGGGGTATGAGATGGTCCTTCTGTTGTTGGTCTTGGTCTTTAGACCGACAATGTGATTTGGTCACTGAACCATACAACGGGTTGTCAAACATCTCTGACGTCTTTCCATTCTCACCCCTACCAGAGAAATCATCAGTTAATAACATTGGTTTCCCTTTCTATAGAATCAGATTAGCTAAAGGTTTGGAGGTATTTTGAGAAATGAAACTGAAGACTCTTCAAACCAGAAAGAGGCTCACACTTACATAGAAGCATTCTTTCCTGTGGGACTGCGTGTGCCCACATCATAACCCTTCTTTGGATCTTTCCCAGCTTGTCCACAACTGGGAACATTTCGTGGTGGCATGCTGTAACTCCAGCCTTTATCTATCACATTCCCGCCTCTGAATGACACTCCCATGTAATTGGGGTTAGAAATATCATGTGGTTGGTTGGTACAAAACCTGTCAAACAGAAAAAAGAAGAAGAAAAATCACGCCCTGAAGTCATGTTGGACATATTGTTTAAGAAGACCTGCCACGATCATTTCTAGCTCCCCATTTTTGTTCTTGGACTCTACCAGAGTAGCTTTGCATGACAGTTCAGAATTATGCTTCTTTATCTTACACTGGACCTCATTTCTTCATCTGTCTCAAATAAGTAATTTTATCTTGTCTGTCTTTCTTTGGGGTACTCCTCATAAATCGACAGTTTGAACAGCCATAACTATAAGATAACATATCTTCAGCCCATTTGTATTTGACAAATAATGTCATGTCATCAAAGCTTCTGGTGTGTCAGGTCCATGCACACAGTTTCTTCTCTGAGATGGGTCTGCCACTCCCAACTCAGCATGCAGATTTAATATTCTGAATTTCCCCAAATCACAATGTTTCCCTAAACCTAACTGACTAGTTTTGATGGTCCAAACCAGCAATCAAAATTAATCAATCAACAGAAAAATCTGAATCGCAGTCTCATAGCTGCGACTTATGATACCAGCATGACAGCGGATTGTCTTGCTTCTCTTGACTTTCATTCCTTTTCTCTCTAGAGCATACTCCGTCTCTCCAGAATCTCTTCCACCTCCCAACTCTTGCTAAAGATCACAGTGTCATCTGCAAATATCACATAGACAACGACTGCCTGACCTCATCTGTCCCACCCCCACCATTAACCCATCAATACCACAGTTCCTCTCATGTCGCCCTATCATCAGCTTATCATATTCTATGATCCACAAAGTCACAGTGCAGCCTCCCCTCACCTTCAACATACTTCTCCATCAACATCTTAAAACAAACATCACATCTTTAGAGCTTTTTCTCAGCATGAAGCCGCTGTTGTTCACTGGTCAACGCCTCTTTTCTTAACTAGCGTCAACAACCGTCTCCCTTATCTTCATGGTATGGCTCATCATATTTGCACATCACCCTTGTTCTTGAAAATTGGTGCCAGTTCACTTCTTCCTTCCTCAGTGATTCTCTCACTTTGCAAGATTATGCAAGTCCACTGCCCTCTCTCCTAGACATCTTCATATCTCCACAGGTATGTCATCAAGACCAAATGGATGCATTTGTTAGTATATTTACATCTCTATCCACAATCTCCTAATCTGCCTCACATCCTTTCCAGCTCATTCTCTCTGCCTAGCCAACACGCAAAATGCCAATTTCTCCTTCACTTTACAACAATCTTTCTTTGCTAATGTCTTCGTTTGTATACTTTCTTACACTTCCTCATTCCAACACCATGTCTGCTACTCTGCTTTCTTCTATACAAAGGATACGTCCAACATCTTCCTGTTAGTTTCCTTCACTACATAACCTGTTTAAACTCCTGCCAGATCTCTATGCATCATTCTTTCCTCTTCAACTGAAGTTATTTTCCTGAAATAAAACAACTGATTTTGAGGGTATGTGGTGAAAATGTTTTTCAGATGTGGCTGATTTTATACGGAATGAGCCAGAATATAAGGGAATGCATAACAGATTCACACAAAAAACCTCAAATCTTACTTATTGAGGTCTCCACATTTGCCTTTTGAGGTGATGGGATCATCCCTTTCAATTTTGATGAAATCTGAAAAAAACAAAAAACAAAATGAGAATAAAGCTTCAAGAACCGAAGAAGAAAAAATTGAACAAATACGTCCTGAGCCGAAGCTCAGCCTCACCGTATAGCTTCTCAGTGGGCTTGCCCTCAGAGGTGCGTAGCTGGATGCCCCCTGTCAGTGTGCCCGTCTTCTCCCCGTGGTGAGTCAATGTGATCTGAAACTCAGTGTAGCTGATCTCAGCAGCTCGCAGCGCGACACATCCCTCACCTTTTGGGAGAACACACCAGCAAACTGTAAGCGCTGCGGATACCACCATATCCAGATTACAAGCTGTAATGTGAGCTCTTTACCGTACGACTCATCGCAGTCTGTCGACTTCACACAAATCAGGATGTGCTGGTCCAGAAGGTACTCGGGGTCAGCGATGATAGGGGTCAGCTTTAAAAGACAGAAACAAAGACTTTAAATAACTAACTAACTGATGCCAAAACTAAGTTGTGTGTGCTGTGTCTGTGGTTTACCTCAACTTGGTTGCCAAACCGAACTTTTATAGACCCATTGGAGTGCTCGCTGTTCTCTCCCTCTGTAGTCTTTACAGTTTCTGTTGGAAATGTTTGCTTTTAGTAATTGTAACCCGTTTGATAAGACACTTCACCCAATAATCAATCATGCATGCTCTGGCCGTTTATTCATATTAATATTTTTTGGTATAACTTTTTTCTATTTTTTTTTGTAGAAGTCTACTGTAAAGATCTTGGCTGTGCATGATGTCAGTAAGAGTGGTTAGTGCATAATCTCAGGCACAGCGAGGGTTGACTTCAAGGTTAAAACAGTTCATTTCAGGCAGTATAATAATAGATTATTTTGCATTGTGAATCACGCAAAGCTCCTCTAGTGGAGTCCCACAATACTTTAAATAGAGTAAGCAGTTTAATGTAGGAACTATTTTTTATTTAGTGTCTACATACATCAACCAGAAGATGTGTGCAGCTAGCTGACATGACAGTATTAATGTTTACATCCTGTCACACTGTGAGCAGCGGCTTCTTGTCACGGGTAGGTGCACACTGATTTCTGCACAGTGATACTATGAGTGGGTGTAGCTCACCAAAGAGAAAACAGCTCCCACGAGAATTTTCTCACATGTGGCATGTGGGGGATTTTTGAGTAATAAGGTTGTGAGTTCAGGAAAGTGATGTTCATCACCTGGTGGCAGGATTCTTCGTATTTTTACAGATTTGAGTGTTTAGTGTTTGCTTTTTCATTTTTTTTTTCTTTTGAGTGCCATCAGTGTCCACTGCATTCAAGAGAGGGCAATCATTGCAACAGCAGAGATCTCCAAAACTGAGCAGCTCACGTCAAAAAACAATCGTGACTCATAGACAGCACTTACAGAGGGAGCACCGCTCTATGTAATTTTGAGGTGAACTGTTCCTTTAAAGCTGAATCTATTGAGATGTGGTCAATCAGAAAGGGGAAACCTACTCTCCAAGCAACTGGAATGGAATTCGATGAAGAACTTGGTCTTTGATTTTGTCGACAAGATGGCCACACAGTTCATGATCTGAATCCCACCGGGAGGCGCACTGCTGGGATCTGAAAAATCAAAGTGACATCAGACTGTGGCTATGGAGCGGACTAAACCTGTGGTGTAGGCTGTGTGGGGGTCGTACCTTGTTTGGAAACGTACTGCGAGGCAACTCCAACTTCAAATGAGGCGAACACCGGGGAGTGGTCACTTGTCATGATGTTATTAGTGCACCCTGCAAGTTCAAACAAACACTTATAAACACTTCTGCATATTTTACACATTTTTAGCCCGAAAGAACATCTCAGCTGCAGTTTCACTTCAATCTTTGGACACTTTTGTGTTCAAGGGTTTTTTCTTATTTTCACTGGTTTGTATGTGCGAAACAAAGCACGAAAACAAAAGAAGAAGAGGGCGAGGGCCACAGAGAAGGAACATTAGACCAGTGGAAATCTGACTCTGATCAGTCAAAAATCAGAGGTTCTGAGAGACGTGGAGAAAGTTAATGGATGTTAATCTGCATTGCTCCGCCGCAAAATATGGAGGAGAGGGTGTAGTTTGATGGTGGGGTCATCATTTGTTTTAAAGTTGGACACTGAGTCCACATTCTGTAAGGAGGAGTGCTGCATCAAATGTTCTGACCTGGTTTGAGCTTAGAGTGAAATAAAAACAGCTAACAAAAGGTCAGTGTGTGTCTGTGTGTGTGGTCCTGGTGATGAGCTCATGAAGTTGGCTGAAGAAGCGAAGCGCGTGTAAAGTGCAGTCAAAGCAAAATGGCCTATTTTGCCATCAGATTTCAAATACGCAGATTTTTTTTTTTACATTTTATTTCATACATTTGATAGTAGCAGTTTAAATTCAGAAACTCTTGAGTGAGCGGGTGTGTCCAAACTTTAGTCTAGTACTGTACATTTCTATTCATTATTGAGCCATATATAAAATTAGTGAACGATTATTCTCCATATATTATAAAAGAGCTAATTTTAGGAAATGTTGATGGTTTTGCTACAGCTCAGTGAAGACTGCATTTTAAACAACAGTGGTTGAAATGTTAATACGGTAAATTATTTATTATTTATTATTATTTATTTTATGTAAATATATAATAGAAAAGAATTTCCAATCAAAAAATGCTCTTCCTGGTTTATAGGCACCAATAAGTTCCTATTGGCTGCTTGGTCCAGTTAAAGACAATTATTTGGAATGAATGAATTAAACTTGATAGAATCCCTCATTTTAAATTATTCATATATTCCTGTATATATAGCAGCAGAAAAAAAGGTTTAACAGAAAATTACTCACCGTACGCTTGGCAGACAACATGAACCAGAGGATATGATTTTCGCAGGACGCGATCACACCAGGATGGCAAATTGTATTTTGTCTGTAGAGGTAATATCAGCACATGTATTAATATAAAATACTTGAATTTTCACTGTGAAACAATTTAAGCATCATTTTACATAAATAGCCCAGCACATAAGAAGCTTGATGGGCAGTTATTTGTGGAAGAAACATGAGCAAATAGCCCTGCTAACGTGGAACGGTTCAAGCGATCACGCTGCATGTTCAACCGTTTGCTATCAGTATGTGGAGTTTTTTGACTTTTCTCAAACTGTCAACGAAGACAAACTCTCAACAAGCCAACAAATATCAAAACCAAGAATATTCAACAATAAGTATCTTAAATTAAAATGAAATCAAAAAATAAAAGATCATTAAAACAAAATAGGCTGTAAGAGCACTAAAAGCATGTAATTAAAATTAAGAGCACAAATAAAATTACATTTTATGCAGTACAATAAGAAACTAATAACATTTGAACATAATGAAGTGAATAAGATAATTTAGGATTAAATTTAAAAAATGACAGCAATGAAGTCGATAGAATTAAAAGTCTCAGTGAAGTCACCGTGAGGCACAGTGGGGGAACAGAGATGTGATTAAACATGAGCTTACCCCCGTCGTTTTGGCCTTTGTGTAGGCGTACTTCTCTCGTGTGTCTCTTTCAAATCGATACGTGGGCGCGAATGTGATTTCTTCTTCATCTACAATGAAAATAGAATAAAGCCTGTATGAATGCAGACACAATTATAAGGAAAAGAACAGTATTTTTGCAGAAAATTGCACGGCAACAAGAGTGAAGACACTTCTTTCTGCCGTATGCATACATGTACTGATCAGTATTCTTCATAGCTCACCAAAATGCAAGAAGACCTTCCCTTCTTTTCTCTCCATGCTGAGCTGGTCTCTGGTGAGGAGTTCCTGGTACTGCTGCTGTTTGATCTTTGACACAATGTTCTCGGCTTCCTGTGAAGGGAAACAGGGGAAAGTAGTGACTGGAAGTGTTAGCAGCTGAGAGCTCAGACACCTGACAACGAGCAGGGTTTTTTTTTTAATTTATTTTTTTTTATTATCCACCAGTCACTTAAAACACAACCCTGCTCTTGAGAGAAAAACCACAACAAAGCAAAGTCCATGAATCTGTATGTAAAGTAGATATAAAACGGACTGTTGTCTCACAAGGTTTATGACTTACAGAGGATGGCAGTTCAACGCGGTAGTTCAGATCTCCAAGCCAGAAGAGGTGCGTGAAGCGATGTGTAATGTCAAACGGATTGAACTTCTTATCTCCCAGATTCAGAAATCTCAGGATGCTGGCGTAGTTTTGATTCCGTCTGCAAATACAGCAAAAAATATTGTTTAGTGGAGGAAGCAATGAAGTTTTCTATTTCTAATGCCATTTAGCAAAATGCTGACTTTTAAAGCAAGGCTTCAGAGAGAGGAGGATACATATTCCTCATTTATGTTGTCCAGGTTAAATAAAGGTAAATAAATGAAGAAAATAAATAATAAAAAAAAAATAATAAAATAGATGTGGCACATGGCTAAAGAAATCAGAGTTTAAAGAGAAGCATAAACCAAACACACTATAGCGCTGGGACTGAATGGTTGCCATGTTGGCCGTGTAAGTAGTATAAGGGCATGATGACAGTAAAAAAGAAGGAAAATAAATATATTTTTATAAAGTATAAAGATGGATGTAGCTTGCTGGTGTGAAATGTGAAGCTAGCATAGCTAGCATAGTTTGTCTCAAACTTGGATGTTTTCTAAACACCAGCAGGGGGCGACTCCTGTAGTTGCAAAAAAAGACTTCTCATTGTGTTTAAGAAAGCCGCCCTCAACCTCAGTGAATGCTCCTGAAGACTTCATAGACGCAGTCTGTAGTTTCAGGTCATAAAGCATCTGTTATATTTTGTAAATTAGTCAGAAAGGATGTTTATCCAGGGTAACAGCTAGTCAAATACACAGATGGTATGAAAGATGGACATGGGTACTGTGATATTAGGGCAGTACTGTGATATTAGGGCAGTAATCAAACATGATAAAAATTAAATTTCTGATAATCATGCAATTTGTTGTGTTTGATTTGAAACACTGCAATCTGTTCAAATAAATATATACTGCACACAGTGCACAACATGAAAATGTACTAGAGTGAGTAAACCTCCCAAGCTGCAGCTCATTTTGTCATGCAGAATGCTTGTGATGTTGACCATACTCAAACCTCAGGGTTCTTTTTATATCTTAAGGTCCTACAATATTTAGTAGCTAGTACAATTTAATGGCGAAGTTAATGTTTAACAGATAATGTTAACTATTTTTGCAAAGATGATAAAAAAAAGTGTTTTTGTCAATGTGAGCAGCAGGCTAAAACCAAATTGTGCTGATTGTTAGGCACATTTATGGTTCCCGCTTTCCATTTACTGAACTGCTAAGTTTCTGTTAGGAAGTAGTGAATAAGTGAACAGGAGGAATTTTTGCACATGTCACTTGACAGAATTAGGATTTTACCTCCCCATCCATCACTGAAACGACACTGTTGTTGATATCTGCATTAGCTTTTCCATAAAGAGGCTATAAAAATTTTATCACATTTCAAAGAGATTTGGGACTTCCATCAAAGAAAAATCGCCAAAACATTTAAAAATATTATAAGTCAAGTTTTAATTTTTTAAGCCAAAATAAATGTTTTGTTGACAAAATGTCCAAGGTATTGCGAATCGTGGTTATTTGCATAGTTACCCTCAAAGTTTCATTTAGAGCCCAGAAAAACCCTGTGTATATGTATGTATATATATTTATATGTATATGTGTATATCACATTACTAATCAATTTGAACTTTATAAAAATACTTTGACAAGTGTAACTTGCTCCTCACCTGAGCTTCTTCTCACTTCCAGAGGTCAGATGACTGTTGACAAAGCCAAAAGAAGTCCCATTGAACATGAAGGACACTCCCACTGCTCCCTTGTTTCCTGCAATTCAAACCAGAAAATAATGATTGGAAATTTTTCAGTGAACTTTTATGACCAATTTTTACAGGCCTCAAGGAGAAGTGGAACTGCTTACCCAAAGTATTGGCGATCCCGGTCTTCACACTGTCTGAAAAAACATGAGAGATCCTGTTTTCATGCTGAGGCTTGGCCAGGACCACAATCCGAATATTCCACAGTGTGTGAATTGCCACCTGGGTGTTTGGAGATGTTTAGAACATTTGATTCATTGGAGCTTTGTGTTTGCATTTAGCTACAAATTCAAAACTTTGCCAAAGTTACTAACTTGTTTAAAGCTAATGTTTGTGATGTTCCTCAGGACACCTTTCACTGTATCTGCCCATTCTCGCTCACTCAAAGGATCCTCTTGAGTCCCAATGACATAAAAATCATGTGGAATATGATCTGCTGTGTCATCTTGTGTCTTCCCTTGACCCTTACACTGAAACCAGGAGTTGATGTTTGGGGGTGGACCGGCATTTCCTGCAGGTTTGTAGACCACATTTTATATTATATACAGTAAAGTTAATTGAAGCACTGAATTCTGTATGACATCACTGTTACCCATGTTCCAGGTGCCAACAAACACTGTGATCATGTCTGGTTCAGGCTTTTCTGAGTGTTTGTTTTTCATTTGCTGAAGCAGCTGACAGAAGCCCTCTCTTTTCTGGATTCATAAGACAACAAAACACATCACATTTCATGAAGTGCGCATCACTGAGGTCAGAATAAAAAGCATCAGGTTTAAAAAGAGGTTTACCTTTGCGTCATCAAACACAAACTCTTTCCGCAAAACTTTCTCTTTCTCCGTCTCCACCACAATGACGAGCTTGGCGTGCATTTTCTGGGATTTCACCAACTGCAGGACTGATGGATAATCGCAGTATTCTTATTAAGACAAGTGCTGTTGATGGTTGAAAGTAGTTCTTGAGCATACATTTGTTTTCACACATGCCATTTTGCACTTGCTGCAGATAAGGTGCAACTTCCAGGCTGAAGAATTAAGCACAACTCTGCAGATCCTCTAAGGAGGCTGTCTCAAAAATCAAGGAACTCCTCATAGACACCATTGTTAAAATATCCATTTTAACGCAGAAATAAACATGTTTTCAGCTTGCAACAAACAAAAAACACCTTCCATCCGTTCTCCTCCACTTATCCTTATCAGGGTCGCGAGAGGGCTGAAGCTTATCCCAGCTATCATAGGCTGAGAGGTGAGGTACACCCTGGACAGATCGACAGTCTGTCCCCCCTTCATAACAACTCCAGTGAATTGATTTTTATTTAATTTTTTTCAAACTCATCTATCTGTATTCTTCAATTTGGCTTCTCTGATTGTGAGAGCACTCTTTCTTAGGCTTCACCTTTATTAACTGTAGTCATATCTTAGCACCAATAAAAAGATATGTTTGCTAAATCACTTCAGTTTATGTATATGATTACAGCAAACTAAACAAACTTGCAACAGAGCCATCCCCTTCTCCAAAAATGGCCAATTCTGACCAAAAAGCTAAACTTGAAGCTTAAAAACAAAGAATCCAAAACCAATAGGCAACATGTGGCTACATCCATCTTTTAAACTGTCTGCAGTTGCATGCACCAGTGGTCCATGTATAACCTTTTCTATATAATAATTTTCAAGCCTTACTGACTGATTAAAACTCTTTTGACTACAAGTCACACACATATTTATTAGTGTGGAAAAATAACTTTTGAAGCACTACAAAAAGTTCCTAATTTCTTAAGATACTATCCCGAGTGAAAAGAAACACCTGAATACATTTTTTTTTAACTTTACAAACCCAAAGATGTTCTTATATATAATTAGTCATTTAAAAAACAACGTTGCAGTAATGGCTTCCTACTAAGAACCAAGCTAATGTATCTTCTCTGTGGTCCCACATTTGTAAGAGCAATCTTCTAATGATTAGCTTCTTCTTGATGTCTTATGTCAAGTCTAATAACAAATGTTTCATTCTGGTAAGAAATTACTCCAACATAAAGACCAAGTGAAAAACATTGCTTATTTTCTTGGCAAAACAGCAGGTGGACAGAGCACATGGTTGTGGAAGACTCTATAGGCACTCTAGCCAAGGGGGCACCATTTAGTCAAGTCTAGAAAATATAGTAAATTACAATAAAATACCGCGCTCACCAACACAAAACGCTGAGTTCACCATCTTGTTTTTCTATTGTAAAGTGAATACAGACGAAGGATCGTCAAATTTGATTAAAATCCTCCCAACAAAATTAAAAAAGAAATCACCAAAGGGATTTTGGGATCGCCAGCGTGAGTAAAAAGTGAATCATATGTTGATGTGCACATTCTGTGCCAAAGCAATAGTTTGAGATAGAAATGAACTCCTCAAGTCCTTACTTTTATTGTGCACAAAGTATTTGTCTTCAGGCCCATCTTTTGACTTCTTAAAGTATAGCTTCCCACTTTCAATGTCCACTTTCAGGAACATCTTTGTGGAAATACCGAGAGATTCTTGTTTGACCTACCAGTAAAAGAAGAAATCAATCAAATAAACCATAAACACATATTAAAAATTTTATGTAGTTTTTCCCGACTTAAGAAAGCTTTAGCAAAGCACCTCAAACGTAACGACAGGTATGAGAGATTTCCGTGGGCCCGCATCATATCCAACATGCTCAAACACAGAACCTTTAACCTGAAAAAGGGAAGCAGAGTCGTCCTTTGTAATATCCAATTACATTTTCTATTATCATAAAAATAGCTGTTGTTAATACATATTACAGTACTTTACCTTATCTTCTATTGAGTACAGCAGTTTTGTTAGTTGCTCAAGTCTACAGGACACAGCTTGACCTGAATCGCAGAAATTCTGAAAATAAGGAGGAAATATATGAAGAGAGCAGCTTTTTAAGTGCTGATCATACTGCAAAGGATCATGGGTGCCACCAACTTGTTTTGGTCCAATCCCTGGAGAGAGCTGTTGGTCCAGCGTTCTGTGAAACACCTCCAGAGTTGGCATGATGCGGGAAATTTCACTGCCTCGCAAAAAAGATCAGAGCATGGTTCAAACAACCCAATCCATTCAAGTGTATATAGCATTCCATTAAATGGACACTATACCTGTTTAGGTTCTTGCAGACTGCCATTATAAGCTTCTTGAGGCCAGGCAGGTTAGGGTTACCGTTTTGTACTTGTTCAGCATCTAAGCAGACGGAAGTCCTGAAGTATTCTTGGATGGCCATTTCATGCTCTTCTGGTAAGCTGGAGACATAACACAAGAAAAAGTTTAATTAAAACACAAACAACATGTGCTATCACATTTCTGGTGGCATGACATTTCTAAATACAGTCAGCTGTGCAACTGTCTGTAAATGTGACCATACACGGACAAGTCCATATGCTGCAGTTTCGCCAGGTATGTGTCTGATAAGGATTTGGAGGCTTGCTCAGAAGTCTTGGCGTCACTGTCCTTTACATCAAGTGGGATGTTTCTGGGCGGAAGCTGTGGAGGATGACAGTTTTGTTCTGCAGAACAGATATAAAGTGTGTTTAAGATGGGCAATACTTTCTCTTCCACATAAAAACCACTATACAGACAAAAGTGAAGGTTTTGACCTGGCTCCTCGTCTACCTCCTCCTCCCTCTGGACAGAGTACTGCAGGTGGGTGACTAAACCCATGTTGGGGCTATAATATGCCTCCACCAGCTCAGGTAGCATTGTGAAGAACCTAATAGGGACTCCTTCAGATGCCTGCAGAGCAGATAACAGCAGACATATTTTTTTAATCACTCTTTGTAAACAAATGGAGGCTTTTTTTGTCCTTTGTTACCAAAGCAGGTGACATAACCTTTAAATGTCACTTCCCATATGATGTCAGACGTGTCTACTGTCTGTGTCTGTGGTATTTTCCAGTTGTATTCATAACACCAGTTGAGTTTTCTAAGAAATTCTTTTGTAATTTGGCCATTTAATTCATTTAAAAGAACATATGATTACCCATAAATCATCAGCTATTTTAAGGCAGTAAACATATCCCTGCTCTGTCATCAGATTTAAATTGTACGCTTGTAACATTTAGTCTCTTGCGCAGGTCGTAAAATTCAGTTGTGAAACTTGCAGTCATTGGGCTGTTACATTATTTTAAAGCACTATTTTCAAACTAAACTGCACTATTGACTGTATCTTCACACCTGTACATCATCACCTCGTCTAACAGGTTTTTAGAAGCACGAAATCGTCACATTGCCTGACACATGCGATCAGTTAGAAGGTGACAGTGCTGACATATTGTTTCTCAGAAACCTGACACTTTGCTACCTTATACCAGTAAACTTATTTCAGGACACAGCACATTTTGCTGTTACAATATTTCCATCTATTCTATCTCAGTCATTTAGAAGTTACCTAGCATTTTCACCTATTTTTTCTAATCACAGCATCTAAAAAAACATGCAGATGATACTGGCATTTATATCCTCTACGTGGGTCCCGTTAGTTTTCTAATCTCTTCAAACTTATACTGCAAAGCTGGCACTGAACAAATACCAAGATAATGAAGCATCTGCTGATCTGTTTCTGATCAGATTCAGTCTTGCTTTTATCATTGCTAACTAATTTACTGCAAAACTCGTAGTTCTTGCTTCAGTTTCTTTACTGGCTCATGTAAACTAGGTCATCAATGTCAGACTAAATACAAATAAGAAGCAGACATTTGACAGAAAATCTCCATTTACTGAACTATGAAGTCTATGTTCTCTACATTTAAAAATGGGAATAAATAACCAAAAACATAGATCGGGCCTACCAGAGGCTTTTTAGGGTGATGTTATTGTGCTTCAAGTCTGTAAGGCTAAGTCTGTGAATTTTACATTTTAAGGCTTTTAAATTACTATCAGTGTAGCTTTGTGAGGCAATGACTTTTAGTTTATAATAAGACAATTATCAAACTGCGGCCATGTAAGCAGCTCTGAGATACTGAGCTAAGGGACAGCTTGGTGGTGAAATCTGCGTGCCTGCACGCTAACATTCTTCAGAGACTACCTGCTGATGTTTACGTGTCATCTTTATTCTCTTAGTTAATGCTCACATCGGGCATCAGATTGAAATTCAACCATAATGATGAATTATTGTGTTTATTAAATTTTATACTAATACATCTGATAAGTAGAAATGTGCGCTCATACACCAAAAATACATGCGGCTTCACATTCTAGTGAACACGAACGTCATTTATTCATTCATCTCTCCTGATATTGTTAGGGAATTTCAGTGTGGGTCAAAGTGGTGGTTAGCACATGTGTGGGCTTACTTATTTAATCAGATTACAACTGAGCATTACACTAGCAATATGTGACTAATACTTTTGATAATATCATTTCATCGTCACAATAACTATAATAACTCATCTGGTTTCGGACCAGAACGATGGAAACTTGTGTCAGACTGTTAACCCACCTGGACAGAGAGCTTCTTGTCTTCATTTGGCAGGATTCTGTATGTGTACACACAGTTCTGATATCTGTGGATCAAATAAATGCAAATGTCTGTGGTTGGAATATGGGATGAATGTAAGGTGAATAAACAAGTGGATTCAATGTGTTGAGTGAGCAGCTGGAATAACTTTTAAATGATGGTTACCCAATGGAAGATGATGCGCAGAGGGGAAAGGGTGGTGCTTTGTGGCTGCACTGTATGCAAATAAAAGGGAACTAGTCTAGTGTTGCAGTGTGTATGTGCAAAAAAAAAAAAAAAATGTAATGCGATATGCTGAGACAGTTGTAGAAACCTTAACTAATGATCATGTTGTAGCTACGGTGCACAAACTAAAATGTTTGGAATTGTGTTTCCTGAACAAAATGTACAGTTTGACAACCAGATCGTGTCAATTCGATAGGATCCACAGCTGGCACTGCATGTTACGAAGGTTTAATGAACTAGAAACATGAAGAATATTCAAGCACATTAAAATCAACTGCCAGCCATAATAAAAAGAAACAGTAACTTACAAAACACAGAGGGCATAAGCTCCCACTATGGATTCACTGTCCCGAATGAGGAAGCTTCCATCTCTTGCTGCTTTGGAAAGTAGATCCTCAGCTTTGGATCGAGTTATATTGCCATGGTACCAAGGTTGATAACTTGGCATCCTGTTTCTCACCCAAGAGCTCGATCTTAAGAGCTTCGCATCTGATCTAAAAAAAAAATGATCCCAGCAAAACAAAGTAGACTCAGTTTTTCTTTCTGGCTATTTTCATCTTCTCGTGGTGCATACTTTTTAGTTCTTTCTTTCACTTGTTCATCCACTGCCTCCGCAAATTGTAAAAGGAAGCTGCTACTAGCTCAGTTCTGAACTTCCTCATTTGTCAAGTTAAAGAGAGGAGGGCCCTAGTGCCTTCACTTGGCCTTCTTTAACATAGCCTCATAGCTGTAAAATGTAAATACACACTTTTGTTTGCAGAGTAGAAATCTTTATCACCTTACACAAATGATTAACCAGCACACCTAACTCTTTACTTGTTCATGTGACCTTTCAGAAAATAATGAAGTTTTACGTAAAAACTTGAGCTAAAAGAAGTGAAAAGAGGAAGTAAGAAAAAACACGACAA
>VURO01048434.1:4280-16421 GCA_015108175.1 Pelvicachromis taeniatus
CTCTGAACTGGTAAAAAAAAAAAAAAAAAAAGGTGATATGTGTGGTGATATTTTGTGGTGGTGATGTCTGTCATTTCCCTGGAATACTGCTTTAGGCGGTTCTTTTCCCCTTTGTTTCTTCTCTTTGCACATACCGTGTAAACTCTAATGTTTTGATTGAGGGGCAGGACACGCTGGCATTATGAGGACAATCCCAACTGTACCGACACAGCCGACGCTTATGTAATGGGAGATTTGACCGGGACACTGTGTTCCCTGACGAAGGCACTTCTTTTCAAAACCATGTGTGGCGAGCTTCCAGAGAATCATTCACAGAGAATGTACTCCTGTTCACTTGGACAGGAGGAACTAAACAAGGAGCAGAGTGTGTCTGACTATCACTGAAATAAAGAAGGAGGTGGAGGTGACTATATACGGACTTTGAAACTGCAACACCTGTTTACTGACTGCAAATCATTGTTAGTACAGTAGGTGCTTTACAGTATGAAGTTGATAATTCTTGATTATACAACTAATTGTTGCAAAACAAGCAACAGCTTTTTTTCATCATCCACAAAGCCAGGTATGTTAAGAAAGCAAAGTATTAAATCAAACTATGTCAAACTCAGCTGTCGTCCCAGAAGATCATCTGGTCTCAGAGCAAACTCGCAACATCTGATGGCTTACTTGATACTCTTCTACATGACCTACACTACTGGCATGTTTTAAAAAACAAACAAAAACAATTAAGCCTTCCCACAGTTGCTAATCATCTGCAAGCAGCTTTACAACCCACTGCCAGCCCATATTACCCTTCCATGCTGTTTCTGACCTAACGTCATATCTGCCATCGTTGATGCCTAATCTGCTCTATATTGTTGTTTTCCTGCTGTTTCCCCACTTTTAACTTCCTGTGTAAACTAAGTATTTACCAAATATAGGATGACTAAAGCAATTTCTTATTGTCATTAATTCCTCTAATGCACCCCGATAGTACCAGGTTGCGATGGTGGGGGTTTGAAGGAGGGACACACACAACCAATGGAACAAAGTAAGAAGCTGGAAAGGCAGTGGAGTGCCATCCGGGCAAAGTTATGGAGGTGTCTGAACTTGTAAATAGTGCAGACAGCGTGTGGCAAGAGACAGTTTATCCACGTATTAGTCAGTACTAAAGAGAACCTACTACACAGGTTTATCCCCTTTTGCCTTCCAAACTCTCCTAAATGTTCAGTGCATAGATTCAGTGAGGTGCTGGAAACAATGCTTGGAGTTTATGGTCCATATTGGTCCATATAGTGTGGCACAGTTGCACAGCTGAATTTCTTTCCACCACATCCCCAAAGTACTCTAGTGGATTGAAATCTGGTGACTGTTGAGGCTATTTGAATAGAGTGAACTAATGTTTATGTTTAAGAAACCAGTTTGAGATGATCTGAGCTTTGTTACATACCGCGTCATCCTGCTGGTAGCAGCCCATCTGAAGATGCGTACACTGTGGACCAAGAGGGATGGAGATGGGCAGCAACAATACTCAGGAACTATTGATGCCAGGCAGGATGCGACCACACTTTCATGTTGATCCTACCATCTGAATGTTACAGCAGAAATCCATACTTATCACATCATGCAATGCTTTTCCAACCTTCTGTGGTCCACTTTTGGTGAGCCTGTACAATTTGTAGCCTCAGTTTTCTGTTATTAGCTCACAAGAATGGAAACCAGTGTCGTCTACTCCTGTACCCCATTTACTTCAATGTTTTATGTGTTGCGCTGTTCTCTGCATATCTTTTTGTAACAAAGAGGCACGTCTGGCACCAACAACCACAACACATCCCAAGTCACTTAAATCACCGTTCTTTCCCGTTCTGATGCTTGCCGTTGACTTTAGCAGGTCATCTTGCCTACATCCCTAAATGCAGACTTTCTGCAATGTGATTGTCTTATTAGATTAGATTAGATTAGATTAGATTAGATTAGATTAGATTAGATTAGATTAGATTAGATTAGATTAGATTAGCATGGAGCAGCACGGTGGCATGGTGGTTAGCACTGTTGCCTCACAGCAAGAAGGTCCTGAATTCAATTCCACCATCAGGCCGGGGTTTTTCTGTGTGGATTTTGCATGTTCTCCCCGGGCACTCCGGCTTCCTCCCACAGTCCAAAAACATGCAATTTGTGGGGATAGGTTAATTGAGAACTCTAAATTACCCATAGGTGTGAATGTGGGAGTGACTGTGAGTGTGAATGGTTGTCTGTCTATGTGTGTTAGCCCTGCGACAGACTGGCAACCTGTCCAGGGTGTACCCCACCTCTCACCCCAAGACAGTTGGGATAGGCTCCAGCCCCCCCCCCCCCCCCCCCCCCCCCCCCCCCCCCCCCCCCCCCCCCCCCCCCCAACCCTGAGAAGGAAAAGCGGCGATCGATGGATGGGATACAACTTTATAATATTTGCATTAATGAGCAGCTCAACAAGTATACCTAATATAGTAGCTCTGGTGGCCCTATGCACATAGATGGTGAAAGTCCCAAAGCTAAAAACAAATGACTGAAGATGGAAATGGGAAGGTAAGTTTTTTATGCTTCAGCTGGCAGGAATACTTGTCAGCTTGCTGGGTGAAAACCAGTGTTAAAATAGATTTCATGTCGGCCTCTGACCTATGTCCAATCCAATATCTTTGAGAGCTGGGAAACAGACCTTACCCTAAAACTCACTGAAGGAATTTTAGATTGCTAAAAGAAGAGAGTGCATGACACCAGCTCAGTCTGCTATTTACAGGCGTGATCACACAAACTTTGGACCAGCAGGTTAAATGTTTAATGTCTGTTTAATGTCAAAACATGTTGGACAGCTGCCTTGTCACATTCACTGAGAAAGTTCAGGGCTGCTAAAACCAGACTGAATATGTTTGGCCTTGAGTCCAGCTTAATCCTGAATGCAGGTTGAACATGTGAAAACCAGATGAGATGAACTTTTGTAACTGCACGTCTGTCATACTTTTAGGCAACTGGCAGCTCAGTTTCTGACACACAACTTCCTCTGACCTCACTTACATTAAACCTATATTAGTGAGCGCTAGGAAAGAGCACAGTCATGACATCATTACAGTAATCACAATGTCAAAAAAGGTACCCAGTGCACCAACACAATTAATTAATTCTTAGTAATATATTACATAATACCAGATCAAAGTAAGCTCTTGTACTGGGTCATTTTCTATTTGGGTACTGCATACTTTTGGTAAAAGGGTTGAGCATTATGGTTTAGTGCATGGGGCTTTTTGCATCTTTGTATGTTCTACATAAATTGTCAGGTGTTGCTCTAAAGGTTAAAGTAAAACTAAACTGAAAAGGCTTTTAGTTAATAAGAATTACACTAAACAAGGAATATTGTGCACATGTAAACCCAGACTCACATGTTTACTGAGAGTGCTTGTGTTGTAGCATTTTTTTTTTTATATTCTCTATAAAGTGAAAAGGAAAATATGATAAAAACTAAGCTGCAAGTAAATATAGTAATTAATGAAATTGGTGAATCAGCATTGAAACCAAATGAAAAAACAAAACTACATTAAATATGCTCATATTTTAACATTTTGCATGTTGCGTAGCAGCAGGAATGAAAGCCTGAGACATGCTGAGACATGTACTTCTGCTTTCATACAAAATAAAGTATTGGGGGGGTTTTTATGTTTTAAATTGACCTTAAAGTGAACTGTATGGTTCTTTTGTTTAAATTAATGCTATTTATGGTTTCGGTGTAACTCCAGTTTCTCTGGGTTCCCCAAACAAAGATGGTGGTGCTTCCTACTTCGCCAAAATACTACCCGAGTGCTTGTAAGCATTGCAAAAATGGCCAACAAGTAGTAAGCCTGGCTTCTAGAAGAGGATTAATATTAGTTTAGGGTTTATTGTTGTTTATTGTATTTGTGTTAGCTGATTTAGTCTTATGACTAGAACCATTTGATAAACGTGTTAATTTATTTATATATTCGTTCATTTTGGTGAACTGAGGAAGAATTTAGAAAGTTGGGGCTGTATTGGGGCCTCTGAAGAGTTTTCTAGAGTGAAAGAATCCAAACTCACTAAGCCCGCCTCCTCCTCTTCTGATTGGCCAACCTGGAGAGTAAATAAGAATTCCCACTTTCCCATTGGCTGGCTAATCCTACATCTCCGCTGCTGCCTCCCCAGTTGTCATACTACAGCATGAAAACACCTTTAGTGGTTAGGAGTAGCTTAGCTTCGGAACCTGCTTCTGAGTGGCCTCGGGACCTCACAGAGCGACAATGAAGTTCGTTCGGTTTATCATGAAAAACGCCGCCATGGCCAGCGCGCCGAAACACATCGAGCATTTCTCGAAATTCTCTCCGTCACCCCTCTCCATGAAGCAGTTTCTCGATTTCGGTGAGTATTGATCCTCGCGTATGTTGTTGCTGCTTTGTGATGCAACAATGGGGGGCTACGTGACTTGTGTGGCGTCAGCTGCGAAGACGTGACCACAGATGTACCACAGTTCCGTGACCAGATACCCCCGTGGCAATGCATGCTTGTGCGGGGAACCGTGCACGGCTCTGCATCTGCTCTGCAGTGTTTGCAGAAACGTGCTCATTTTTGTTAGTGTTGCGTCAGACGTGGGCCTGTGACTTTCCTATTTGTGCATTATAGTATATATTTTAAATTTGATCACCACTATGAACTGCTAATAAAGACTTAATCATGTGCAGATTATCACACGTTTTGGGCAAGTGACGTCACAGAAGTTAACACGCGAATATTACCAACCACAATTCTATTATTATTGTTGTTGTTGTTTTTGTTTCTAAACCATCTGATGGGCATTTTGTTGGATTAAAGTCAGTTAAAAAGTGAGAGTTATGCATACAGTTGTTCACACAAAGTCCTTCTTTCTAACATTTAAGATATAAAAAAACTTCTGAATGTGTATTTTTCTCTGGATCAGCGAGTCAGTACATCTGTTTGTCCCCAATCCAGGTTCCATTAACGCCTGTGAAAAGACGTCCTTTGCTTTTCTGAGGCAGGAGCTTCCAGTAAGACTCTCAAATATCATGAAGGAGATTAATTTGTTGCCTGACAAACTGCTCACAACTCCATCTGTGAAAATGGTGCAGGGCTGGTAAGTCGAATGGGGTTTATTGATTACCATGATCCAAGTAATCAAATGTATTTAGTTGCTTTTTATTTATTTATTTTTTAATGTATTTATTCAGCAGAAACATTTTCCAAAACAAAAGAGCAGCTTATCACAGGTAGTGTATCTCAGCCATATTTGATGCCAGCTTTTATCTGTCTGGTCACAGTCACAGCTGTTGACTTGGTTATTGCCAGTTTATTCCCACCCCTCACCCCCCCACCCCCACCGTGCTCAGAATTACAAAGCCCCCTATCTGACCAAGCTGTAGTCCTTCCAACTAGGGCTGCACTGGTGGGTGTGAGGCGGAGACGTTAGCGTTGAACTTTACCCCAGTTTCTCCTCATGTGTCACGTGACCGTTTGTTTTCAAGACTGCTGTTTCTGCTGCTTCCCTTATGAAGAGTGGGCTGTGATCTGTATCTCCTTGTTCCAAAAACAAGGTTTTTAAAAAAAAAAAAAAAAAATGGAGGACTTTGTTAACATGTTTTAATTTATATTTTCAGGTATGTCCAGAGTTTAATGGAGCTACTTGAGTTCCTGGACAAGAACCCTGATGATCACAAAGTCCTTGGAGAGTATGTTTCTCATTCGTATGGATGTTTTTATGTTTTGTAGAGAAACATGACCTTTGTGTTCTCCCAAGCGCCTTCCTCCCTTTCATTGTGATACAGTCCAAACCCCTGATGGTTGGGACGCCTTTGTCATTCCTCCCCAGGTTTGTTGATGCCTTAGTTACCATCAGAAACAGACACAATGATGTGGTGCCCACCATGGCCCAGGGTGTCATAGAATACAAAGAGGCCTTCCCCCAGGATGTGGCCACCAACCAGAACATCCAGTACTTTCTGGATCGCTTCTACATGAGCCGCATTTCAATCCGCATGCTCATCAACCAGCACAGTGAGTAACATTTAAATAAAAAAATTTACAGTACCTTTATTCTCAAAAAGTTGGGCACAGAGTCGCTGCAGGAGGATTTCCAGCTGCTTGTTGGATATCATTGGATGCCGTCAGGGAATCAAGAACATCACAGGAAGAACATGGTCAGCAAGAAATGAGCTTAAATTGTTTACATGCTAGAACTTCTTTTCTTCTGATGAGGTTATGAAAAAGCTTCTGAAAATCTAATTTAATCTGCCGTGTTTAATCTTTCGACCATTTCATTCTGTGTGGGCTTTTAAACAAATTACAGTCTTAATGGGCTCCACACAAACGTAGCCACCGAAAAGAAGAAAGAAATGCTGCACCGGCTGCATTACTTGTATACGATGCATGTCATTACACAACCACAAGCTGATGTAAACAGATGTGGTGATGAGTCACCACGTGGATGGATTTGGTGCCGCAAGCCTCCCATTTTGAGCAGAACTCTGAAACCAGAATTGCTCTGATTTGTCTGCTTTAGGCGAAACCGTCTATCAGATGAATGACTTACATTTTTCAGACTGATACACACCCATTTTCCCATCATTCACTCCGTGCATTTACTTCTTTTTGCCTGTTGTCTCTGTGACAAGTGCTGAAAATACTCACATGTCAGCAGCAGATGGTTGCTCTGGCATGATGTTGTGCTGTGATGTTATGCTCCTCAGACTCGTGGAGGTATCATCAGCCATGTGGAACAAAGACTGGTGATGCATATCACTGATCTGATGGTTTAGATTTTCAAAACCACACTTCCGTAAAGGAAAGCCTTTATGCTTTATTAACCGCACATCTCTTGTTGAGAAACACCTTTAACACGTATGCCGGTTTCTGCATATTATAGCTGTTTAAACTCAGCATATTGTGCTCCTCAGTGGTATCTTTAACATGTGTTCCCAAGTGTCCGACTTGGGTGTTTCTCTTTATATCTGTCATTTATATACTATCGGGGTGGTAAATGCTCATACATGGTAAACGCAGCCAATGTTTCAAATAATGAGGTCACCATATGTTGTTCTTCTAGAAAATAGTTTCTCCTGTTGCTTATCTTGGCGTCGTAACCAAGGCGTGTATAGTATTTCTGTAGTTTAACGTGCTTTTAGTTAACCGTATATCTCAGTGGTACGTTAGCTGAAGATTGCACACCTTTCTCTTATTTCTACAGCCCTGATTTTTGATGGTACCACCAATCCGGTTCACCCAAACACCATTGGAAGCATTGATCCTCACTGTAAAGTTGGAGATGTAGTCCAGGGTAAATAAATATACAGTATGGCTGAATCTGAATTTTTTTTTTTTTTTGTCCCTTTGGTTTTTGGTCACATGCTCTCCCGTTATATTCACAGATGCCTTCACAAGTGCCAAGATGCTTTGTGACCAGTACTACCTCTGTTCCCCTGATGTGATACTTCAGGAGATGAATCGTAAGTTTCAGAATTGAGGCATTCTGGACGTCTGTCCTACAGCCCATATTGACGCTTTAGTGCTATATTTACCCAGGTGTGAAAAATCTTTAAAGGCAATCATGCAAAAATCCTGACTGATAAAAGTCATTGAAGTGCAATGAAGTGATTTCAGTAAAGCACAAATGGACCCCGGGCCTCCAGTATGTACGCACAGTATGAGTGGTTTTATGTAAGAGAGCATGATGGACCTGAGAGGGCTCCAAATATAGCCGAGAGTCTGATTTGATGGCTAAGCTGACCACATCAGGGGGTATTGACACACAGACCTTTTTCCTCTCCATCCTCACAAAGCGTAAACCAGAGTGAGGCAGAGTAATTGCCACTAATGGAAATCATCCATGAGTGGTTAGAATAATGAATTGTAAATGAAGTGGATGGAATAAAGACTTTTTTTTTTTTTTCTTCCTTCCTTCCGTGCAGTGAAGAAGACAAATCATCCAGTAACGATCGTTTATGTGCCATCTCACCTTTATCACATGCTGTTTGAGCTCTTCAAGGTAAGAGACCCAGCTGCTGCCCGTTTTGAATATGTGCATGTGACTCAGTACTCCGAAACATCTTGAAAATAAATGTTGCTCATCATCTTAAATATTCCTTTTTATAGAACGCTATGAGGGCTACGATAGAGACTCATGAGAGCAGCAAAAACCTTCCACCTATCAAAGTCATGGTCTCTCTTGGAGATGAAGATTTGACGATTAAGGTGATGTTTAAAAAAAATAAAAATCTTAAAGGGACCATTCATCCTGAAATCCAATTTGCCTCCATGTAGATTGGTTAAGCGTGATAGTTAAATAACACTATTTACAACGTCAGGCCTCAGTCACACACACCTAGAGACCCACTGGCAACCCCATTGCAACTTCTTTCAAAGACCACCTTATGATTGCCCCAAAATGTTCATCGTGTTCATCTGGACGTAGCGTTTTCAGTGGGAGAAACGTTTCGTCACTCATCCAAGTGACTTTTCAGTCTCAGCTGACTGCAGGTTTTCATTTAGGTGCAAGCAAGTGCAGGCATCTCTACACCGATGAACCCCCAAAACTGGGCACCTCCGATCAAAATAATCTAGATTGATGCCTGGCACTAGGGGAAAAGAATGGTGTGATTTTCCCAGCTGTACAAATTGGACTGATCTTGTGGGTATATTTGGTAAATATACCACAGTACCTTGGGCAGCACGGTGGAACAGTGGTTAGCACTGTTGCCTCACAGCAAGAAAGTCCCGAGTTCAATTCCACCATCAGGCCGGGGTCTTTCTGTGTGGAGTTTTGCATGTTCTCCCCGTGTTTGCATGGGTTCTCCGTGGGTCCTCCGGCTTCCTCCCACAGTCCAAAGACATGCAGTTAGTGGGGATAGGAAAATTAATTGGAAACTCTAAATTGCCCGTGGGAGTGAATGTGAGTGCGACTGGTTGACTGTGTATATGTGTTAGACCTGCCTCTCGCCCCAAGACAGCTGGGATAGGCTCCAGTGCCCCCCCGTGACCCTGAAAAGGATAAGCAGAAGCAAATGGATGGATGAACCACAGTACCTCAAAACTAAGTGATTAAAAGTGCTTTCAAATCTGCACAGCATGTGAATCTCTGTTCAGCCTGACTCTGGATTCAGACAACATCTTTAATGTGGTGGGAAAGCAAAAAAATCCAACCTTGGTGTGAACTTGGTCTGCATGCATTCATGCAGATTACTCTCAGGGGCTTCCTCCGCCCATATTGTTCTAATACATTAACAGCACGTGGATTTAAAGGGTTTAATTTGCCTGTAGGAGTCAACAGGAGCGTAGGTGTGTTTTATTTTTGTGAGCAAGCGCGTATAAAGCAAGGTTAATCAAGCTTGTAAAGGCAAAATAATTTCACCACGTTGATCCTTTTTATTGTTGTCGTTGCACCCATTTAGTATTTATTGCATTAATAATACAGGAATATCCCACACAGCGCGCACATCTGACTTCAAAGCTAAACTTACCTCTCCTTTTGTTATGTCCACCCAACGCTTTCTCTTAACATGTTATGTAATGACTTTTCCCTCAATTAAGCACAGTGCCTACTGGCACGCAGAGCTACTAAGCTCCGATAAGATTAGCACCATGGGCCGTGTGCATTCATACTCACACAGCCTATAAATCTCCACTTTAGGCCCATGTGTCACCAAAACACTGTCGAGGCTTCTTGTGCCCAACTCGCTTGAGTACAAGTGACATACTTGTCACTTTGTGAATTAAATGGCAGTTATGTGTCTTTTTTTTTTTTTCGATCTGTACTTAAAATTAGACTCGTGTTATTTATGCTTTCCAGCGTCAGTACCTGCAGCAGCCTCTGACAAATACAGGCCATCCACACCTTTGTCATGACAGTATGTACACAAACATAAGCCGCTCGGCTTCCACCCTTAAATTGAAGCCGAGCGTTCGTGACAGGCAGGCTCGTCTCTCTTCAGCTCTGTCCAAGCCCCTCACATCATTCTCTATTTTTACCCCCCTGCCCGTGCTGTGCTGTAGGTGAGCGACAAGGGTGGCGGTGTCCCATTTCGTAGGATCGAGAACCTTTTCAGCTACATGTACTCTACTGCTCCCGCTCCACCCATAGGAGACCACAAACGGCCTCCACTGGTAAGTAAAAGTAAAGGGAAAAGAGTCAATCATTAACGGCTTTGCACAAACAACACAAACTGTTTATTCAGCAGGTCTAAAGGGTGCCGTTATGAGCGCCACATTCTCTTTGGTTGTCTTTCTTTATAGCGTCCCAGCATCTTATCGCTTACTTAGTCATTTAAAGTTTGAAACACTGGACTTATATTTTTTTTCTGAAAAAGCTATTGACCTTCAGTCACAATACAAACTTCACAAAAGATCTGTTTGTTTCATGGCTGAGCAGTGCTGCTTGCGGTGTGACAGAACAAAGCCTTCTTAAACCCTTGATCTCCCTCGTCTCTCTGTACAGGCTGGCTTCGGCTACGGTCTGCCCATCTCTCGTCTCTACGCCAAGTACTTCCAGGGGGACCTGCAGCTCTACTCCATGGAGGGCCATGGCACAGACGCTGTCATCTACTTGAAGGTGAGCCAGGCAGGGTGATCATGCATGAAACTGTGACAAGAAGCCAGCAGTTTGAAAGTCCGGAGCGCATAACAAATAGAAGCTGCCCTGTGCCATGCCTTTTGTTAAACACAAAACCAACTCTGCAGACCTGTGGAACCGGTGTAGGTAAGACGGGCCATTTGTAATTACATCCTGTCGTCTTGTCCCTCCAGGCGCTGTCCACAGACTCCATCGAAAGGCTGCCAGTGTACAACAAAACTGCTCTGAAGAACTACAAAATGAGCCAAGAGGCAGACGACTGGTGTGTGCCCAGCAAAGAGCCCCTAGATCTGAGCAGCTATAAGGTGACCAAGTGAAAACGTCCTCTGGGCAGTGCATACTAAGAAGCCTCCAGAATGCGTCTTCATATTCCCATGTCGTCTTCAGCCAACAAGATGGGAACCAGACTGTGGGTTGGTTTTTTTTTGTTGTTTTGTTTTCTTCACTCTGAGAATCCTCTCCAGACTAGAGCAGACATAAGTGGCCTTTTTAATTTCAGCCTGTTTTTTTTAGCAGTAGCGCGTTAATGCTTCCTGCATCCGTTATCCTTTTCATGTACTAACAGGAAATGCATTACAGTCACCGCTCAGACTTTGGTGAAGTCGCTCCAGTGTTGCTGAACTGCACTCGGTATCAGTCGAGAGTGCGGGGTGACATTCTCGAGGAAGAGACAGACGGGCGGGGACGATGCAGCATGTCGTGGGTGATTTAAAAATGTAGATGATGATGATGAGTGATTTCTTACAGTAAATGCTGCTGAAGACTTTTCTCATTGTTAAAAGTTTTCACAGCTGTTTAATAAGGGACATGTGGAGGTGTTCGGTTAACAGGAAGTGCCTGTTGTTCAGCCTTATCACAGCAGTTTCACCCAAAGGATCACTTTATTCAAATACTTGAAGTATTTAAACTAATACTCGTGTTGCACATTGTTACATTTATTTTTTTTTGCTGTACTGTAATGCTGTTTCGTGTGTAAATTTGAACAAATATTTGAGCAATTTTTGCGCATGGATTTTTTTGTTGTTGTTATTTTCAACCTTTAAAAAAAAAAAATGTAATCACAGTATTCCCACTAACGTCAGTTTTTGTGGACCAGGCTGAATGTAATCCACTCTCTTTCTGGGCGTTGTTTTTGCATTAATTGCAGTAATAAGAGCAGTACATGATTTATTCTACTGGACACACAGTTCTCTCTGATGCACCACAGTAAACTACAGTAGCGTCCGCCTGCCTCGGTGGGAGGTTTAATGCTTTTGGACACTTCAGTGGAGGCAAATGTTATTAAACTTCATCAGGTGGCCTGTTTAAATTCTCTACCATCTTGTGATCCAATAAGGCAATGGCAGTTGTAGGTCTTTTGTTATAATGTGCCATATGAGAACAAAATACCCTGGGTCCACGTGTGTTGCATATGAACACTTATGTTATGTTTTGGGGTTGTTTGTTTGTTTTAATGATTTAAATCCATCTTAATCATACAGTATGTACAGAATTATTTTTATAGCTACACTTTTTTGCAGCTGGAAATATTGTAAATACTGTAAATG
>VURO01048434.1:16441-41298 GCA_015108175.1 Pelvicachromis taeniatus
GTAAAAAAGATAGAAATAAAATAAAAAAAAAAAAAAAGCAAACAAGAGTTTAAAGTGTTACTCTTCTGTTATTTTAATGTCACGTGCAGTCGGTTAATTAAGCGTACAGAAGTGATTATATCAATCAGTGGATGGTCCCGACGGTGCAGCTGATTACAGCTGTGGGGGATGAAAGGAGACGTGATTAGGGAAAGAAACAAAGCCGAGAGAGTTTGCTGCTCTGCCGGTGTCACCGGGTCTCCTCTAAAGCTGGAGATGAGGTCAAGTTCAGTAACTCTACCCTGTAGACAGGCCACCATGTGACCCTCGTGCACCAAAAAAATCTCACCACGTACGTGACCGATCAGAATCTAGTTATTTCCACTCAGCTGATTTCACTGCCTCAGGGTACAAAGAGTTACACCACTATTTTGCCAGGAAGTGACAAGAAGGAACACACTGGTTTAGTAGTTCCTGGCTCAGAGCCCAATAAGACAGAGGTCATGTTGGGGTAAACAGACTAAGACGTGGGCTTGTGGCTGTTGGATATGTGGGGAGTGTGAGACTCATGCAGCCAAGGGATAAAAGCCTAAAGGGAGTTCTAATAATAGCTGGCTTCTGCTCGCTTTCTGTTTCAAGAGGGTGAGAGGCAGTGTACGTTTAACATGCTAGCAATGCTTGTGCTTTAAAGGTCACTTAGAGATGCTTGCTCTAAATTCTAGAGTGAAATACAGAATTTTTTACCCCTCAGCTGTAAAAGGCTGATGGGGGTAGCATGGACATCCAAGCTTGTGAATGCGATAACTCGAAGACAAGTAGATGGACCTATGCCATAGGTCCATCTACTACAAAGGTTGTAACGTGTTTTAATTTGAGTGACCTTGAGGTCAAGGTCAGGCGTCAAGGCTTAAATGTTAACCTTTCATTAACCTCATGAATATTTAATTTATAACCTTATTTCTTCTCAAAGCGTTAATGTTTATGCAATTAATGTAATCTCTGTAAAGTTATAATTAATTTGCATACCGTATATCTTCTAATAATGGCCTGTCTCTTATTGACGTCCGTTACTAATAAACGCCGGAAAACATGTCACGACAAATAGACCCCGGTCTCCAACAGTAGCCGGGCGACCTTCGACCCAGAAGTCCGCTGTCTTTTTCTTCTTCTTCTTTTTTTTAAATTTTATTGGCGGTTGGCAAACAACTGAATGGTGCATTACCGCCACCAACTGGTATGGAGTGTGCCTGGAACGCCGCTAAAAAAAAAAAAAAAAAAACCTCCGCGCTGTCATTACTTGGCCAGCTGTTTCCAATCAGCCGCATTTAAGCTGGATGCGCTGCGACCGTCGAAGTGGGATTATTACACTGAACTGGAACTGCGAACCTGCTAACTGTGATTTTCTGGTCTTTTACTTCCTCTCGAGGAGAGTCGGGCAGAGAGAAGTTTAGGGGAGCTCCACTCGTGCACTGGGCTACCACAGACAAGGAGACACTCGGGAGCAAAGGAGGAGCACCATTGGGAACTGCATTATTTGTGAACTGTTGGAATACGTTTTGGAGCACTGTAAGTAAACGCACTGTCTTTTCACCTCAGTCTAAAAACCGCGCCTGGGTCCTCTTTCCCTCTCACTTTTGTGACAATTCCGTCTGAGAAGGGAATAAGAGCCGGTCTTTGAATAAACGCCAGGGCTACTAATGGAAGATATACGGTATTTTAAGAAACAAAAAATCAAAACTTTTCATTAATACAACTTAATCAACATTACCACTTACAAGCATATTTATGATCCTTTGATTGTGCTATCACTTAATTATCAGTAATTGTGTGAATGCTTATGAGAAGCATTCACACATTAATGATCCACCCAGGTTGTTATTATTCTAGTTTCAAGTAAGCATTACTTGTGTTGTATTTATATGATAAACCCAATCAGGCTAATTTTGACACCCTGGATAAAATAATTTAAATAAATAAATAAATATCCATCCCACAGATGTAATCTCTTCCAGCATGTGCTGGATTTGCACTCATTACATGCCTGAAACACCTCAGCGGGCTCCTTTTGATGTGGAGGAGTAGCAGCTCAGTTCCTCAGCCTGTCTCTAAAGCTGAGCACAGACACCCTTTGGAGGAAAATCATTTCCGCTGCTTGCATCTGCAGTCTCATTCTTTCAATCACTACCCAGAGCTCATGAGTGGAAATGCAGACCTCACAGCTTCACTTCCACACTCAGCTCTCTTTTCATCACGACAGACCGGTACAGCATCTGCGTGAAGATACTTAAACTCTCTACTTAGGGCCGAAGTTTGTACCTGACCCGGAGTAGACACTCCAGCCTTTTCAGGCTGAGAACCATAGCTTCAGATTTGGAGGTGTTAATTCTCATCCCAGCTGTTCCACACCTGGATAAAAACTGTTCCAGTGCAAGCTGCCCCAGGTAATTGATCATTGAAGCCAACAGAACCACATCGTCTGCAAAAAGCAGAGACGAGATTCTGAAACCCCCAAACCAAACGACTGTGCTTAGAAACTGGTAACAAAGGATAGCCCTGGTTAACTAACCCCGGAGAACCAGTCTGACTTATTACTGATAATGCAAACCAAGCTCTCACAAAAACAACTAAAGCTAAAAACGCACGACAGCGAGTCATAGCACAGAATTGGACTCATGCTATGCTGAGTGAACAGAAGAAGTGAACAGTTGCTACGTTCCTGTCTGTGTTTCAAGAGCAAAGGTATTTTCCAGTCCAGAACTGGACAGTCACATCAGCAGGTGGAGTTTTCCTCAATCCCAGGAGGGCCACTGTTGCTTGGACTGGGACCTGCGGCGTAGCAGTCTCAGCCGCATGCACAGGACACACTCCAGTTGTCTCAGGAGATCAGCCAACATTGCTTTTTGATAACTGTACCTCATCCTTCACATATAGTACATTTACAGCACAGTAAAGTGCATTTGCATAACTTGTTGTTCAGATAAATTAGATTTGATTACACTTTCAGAACTAAAACAACTTCATAATAAATCCTTTCTGACCTAACATACTGTACAGGTGTTATGTTTGAGTTGGCATGCTCACTCCAGGGATGCCCATCTGTTTTTGTTGATGAATGAAAGGTCCTGTGGGTGGCTTGTTTTACATCACGTATTGGGTTTATACGGGCCAGCAGCTGATCTAAATGCAGCCGTAGCTCTGAGTGTTTACGCGCAGGCTTACACAGATACACCGAGGAAAGAATCCAATAGTGCTCAGCTTCTATCTCATGCAAACAAAAGGCTGATAAACTCTCCATAGCAACAGCAACCACTGCCAAAGCACACTATGTCCATCATCAGCATGCTGGTGTGTACAAGAATTCTCAAATTGCCCTTACGCATAATTTTTTTTGTAACAAAGGTGTGCAATGTTTGAATCAAATCACTCAGATATAAAAATTGAAATAGTGGAGTCCAGTTATAGACTTCATATATATCATGACATATCAATGTGTACTACTGTTTAAAACCCTCAATTTGGACTCATAGGCAGTATAAAGGATGGGGATAGACTCTGGATCTGAAAAGTTGAAGCAAATGTGGAAGTGTAATAGCCCTGCATTTTTTAAAATGTCCATCAGGGGGCGATTTGCTAAATAGACTGCTTGTCCCATAGAAGTCTAATTAGAACACTGCGCTCCGACTTGATCCCAGTAAACTCTTGTCAGCCTCTCAGCTCTGGGCTAATAATGAGTCATTAGTCAGTATGACTCATTTTGAGTTGTAGTGAATAAAAATCGTAAGTCAGTTTCAGGAATCTTGCTCATACTCTGTTTTAGACAGGATAGTTGTTGGATATGCTCATTGGCTGATGACTTGTGATTGACAAGTTGTTAGCTAATGAGTGGGTTCGCAACCCACACCTCTAATAATACATAGATTTACTCCTGTAAGCTATGGACCAGAACACTTACTTGCCTGGTTCTGCCAGAGGTTTCTTCCTGTTAAAAGGGAGTTTTTCCTTCCCACTGTCACCAAAGTGCTTGCTCATAGGGGGTCATATGATTGTTGGGTTTTTCACTGTATGTATTATTGTAGGGTCTACCTTACAATGTAAAGCGCCTTGAGACGACTGTTGTTGTGATTTGGCGCTATATAAATAAAATTGAATTGAATTGATCACTTAGTAGCAAACTGAAGTTAAGAGTTTTAGCCTAAGAATTTCAGCCTCAAGTGGCCTTTAGAGGAAATGTGAATATTAGTGAATAACATAAGGTTTCATGAAATTTGCACATTATACACAGGATCCCAAAGTATTTGACATTGGATTTGTAATTATTAGTGTTATTTAAGCATCTGGAACATGACAGATTCAGTTTTAATGAATGAACAAGCAGTGGTAATTGGTGATTTTTTTATTTGTTTTTAAAAAAAGGAAAATAAACAACCTGCGTCAGCTCAGTTAAATCCCTCTGTGACCTATGGCCCAGTGACCTGCAGACTGATATGCAGAGCACAACATTACAACTGCCACAACTGCCAGTGTGCAGCACTGTCAACACTCTGGCTGCCAGCAGAGACTTACGTGCCAAATGTTTTCATCATGACAAACTAATTGTGATTTCAACAACAGTAAAGCACGCTGGTTGCTCTGCCAATGGGGTGCTTTTCATTTGGACTGGAGCTACAATTTTCTCCTTTCTCCTTTCAGTCAGCCCACAATAAAACACAAGCACCTTCTCATTTTCTTTTCAAGTAAGGATAACTCCTGGCTCATTATATTATTAATAATAATGGGGTAATGGTGCTCAGTTTCTATTGCTACTGTTACCCTCTAGTGGTCTATTTGATTATAGAAACATTCACCTGTAGTTAGTTTGCATGGAAGCGCGTACATAAGCTGTGGATTCACTGTTGCAATACAGCCGCCGGACACTTAATTAGGTACACCTTGCTCAAACTGCCTTAATTCGCCATGGCTTAGATTTAACAAAGTGTTGGAGATATCACCTTTAGATCATCTGAGCTTTATGACATCGTGTGTTATCCTGTTGGAAGCAGCCGTCCAAAGATGAGTACACTGTGGTCATAAAGATCACGTAGGCTGTGACATTTTAAGCGATGGTCAGTTGGTACTAAGAGGCTCCAAGTGTACCCAAAAAATAAATATCCCCCACACCATGACACCACCAGCAGCAGGCTGAACAACCGCTGATACAAGGCAGGATGAATTCCTGCTTTCACGTTGTTCAGGCCAAATTCTGAACCGCCATCACCAAAGTTTCAGTAGAAATCGAGACTCGTCAGACCAGGCAATGTTTTTCAGTTTCCTGTTCTTTGCTGACAGAAGTGGCATTTTAGTCCACCTGCTTTAGGGTTTAGCATGTTATACTGTTCTGCATTTACCAAGTGATTATTTGAGTTACTGTCCCCTTTCTATTAGCTTAGCTATGAGCTATTCTCCTCTGACCTCTGACATCATATATAACATATTTTAACTCAGAGAACGTCTGCGTACTGGATTTTCTCTCTTTTCAGCTCTTTGTCTGCAAACACTGGTTGTGTGGTAAAAGTCCCACTATATCACTAGCCTCAGGCTATCTTGTCTTTCTTCCCCGTTCTCATGATCAGTTTGAACTTCAGCACGCTCTCTTGATCGAAATGCATCGAGTTGCTCCCGTGTGATTGGCTGATAAGAAGTTGTGATCAAATCTTTAAATGTACTAAACTTTAATCTAGTAAAATACTATTTGCTTCTGTTCTGAGCACCACTGAAAGAAAACACAGCCCATTCCCTTTAGAAGAATAGCACATTCACCACAACACAACAGTTTCAAGTCACATTAGCTCCACCCCACGCTTCCAGTCGAACTCATAGTAAGTAGTACATTCTTCATCTTAAAGCTCAAAGCTGTCTTAAGGTGTGTAGCATATGCAAGAAGTGTTTACTGCAGGTGCTCTTCACTTGTTCGCTGGCCAGATAACTATAATTTTAATAACAGAAAAGTCACAGCCATCACATTAATGCCACTTTTTCACACCTTGGCCATCTGTGTATGTAGTAATGAGACAGATCATGAAAGAATGGCCACTTTTACAGTGTCACCACTGTCTGCTGACAGGACAAACTGAAGAAACTGCCAACAACACAGAAATTTCATGTCTACGCTTGCAACAAGTCTGTGAAAAATGGCACCTTTAGATGCCGTTAAACTGAATTTTCTCCTTTGTTTAAACTGAAGCGGGTCACCCGCCGATGAGTATAAAAGGCCATGTTGAGACAGTGGTGCAGTTTCTCATCACGACGAAATGAGAGGTGAGTGTAGCGTTACAGTAATAGACATCTAATTGCATTGAAAATGGACGTCCAAATGTATTTAATGTTTTGCCATTTTCATTCTTTCAGCGCTTTAATGGCCCGCTTTATACACACTCAGGTTATAACCACAGGCTGTTGACTGAATAGTTCAAGGTACATTTTATTGATATTCATGGATTTGTGAGATTTCTTTGCAGTATAACTGTAGCTGAATACTGACTGTGTGACCATGTTGTGGTGTTAGAGGCATACTTTTTATTATTCTTTATACTTTTCAGTTTTTATGAAATGTTTTTCATCTGAACTCAGTAACCTGCAAATCAAATTATTAATTTATTGTAGTTGTTTTTAATTAAAAAAAAGAAGCAGCAAACATAGCAAAGTCTGCAGATTTAATTAAATCTAAATATATTTAATTACTTGAATTGATTTGTAATTTGTAATTTCTATTTTCTTTGTCCTTTTCTTTGAGTATATAAATAGCATAAATATAAACACTATCTAAATGTGTTTCTGTCAGAAAATTTAAGCCTTTAAAAAGCATTTTTGCTCAATTAATTCCAACATCTCGCACTAATGTTATGTGATAAAAAAAATTAATAAAACCAAAGCCTTGAGCATGTGGTCACAAATTGTTTGTTTCTCCAATAAATACTGACATTTGTACAGCGTTTTGTCTGGATTTATTCAACGAGTAAATGAGAAAGCATTAAAATGTCATCGTTTACATAATTATTGTGTAACTGTTGTTATTCCCAGATGGTTGTCTTAGCTGTGGCCATGTTCGTAGCATTGTCATCTTGTGCAGTTGGTTGCTCGGGGAACACAAATTCTGTGAGTATGAGCTTTGTTCATTGATGTTATACGGGTAGAAGGCAGATGGAACAAAACAACCAACAAAAAAACAAAACATATATTATGCAACAAAAGTTTTCCCCAGATGTTATTTAGCACAGACAGAACTGTGCCGAGCTTTTGTCACACTGAGAGAATAGAGCATCACAACATGTTTAATATCAATTACTTTAATTTGAAACTTTTGTTTCTTCTTTTCCAGTCTGAGCTAAAACTTTGGCGCATAGAAGATCAACGTTTGGATGTGCAGCTAGCTGCTGTTTTCAAGGTGATGCAATGAGCTTTAACCCAATTAGGGCAACAAAATGAATCAACAAGTCTGCTGATTAACCAGGCCGTTAAATAATATTTCATTTATTAAAAAAATAATGAAATTTGGGACCTGTGTTTTTCACCCTTTTTCATGTTATTGACCAGACGCTTCATTGATAAATTAATAAAATAGGCAGGTTAATTATTCACTATTCTTTAAATCTTATTTATTTGAAGAACATCAGGCCTTTATGTTAGCCAAAAAACCTTTGATTATATAAAAGCTACAATATTTTCCAATTCATTAAAAAAAAAAAAAAAATTCTTTGAATTATGTGTACTGTCAGTTTTGCATTGATAAAGTCATGGTGGACATGTTGCTTCTAATACTTAAAATTAAATGCAGAGGGTTTTGGTTTTTTTAATGGTAAAGGGCGTGGTTCTTATAGAGTGCTTTTCTTGAGGCTCGTGATGTTGGCCAAACGTACTTTGGCACACACACCAGAGCAGCCAGGGATTAAACCACCAACCTTACCATATGTAGACTACCTGCACTGCCTCCTGAGCTACGGCCATTGCATTAAAGCTTTTATTAAAGCACAAAATAAAAAAATAAATAAATTATACACATCTCCAACAATCCAGCCTTCTCCACACAAATCCACATATCCAAACCAGTCTTTTACGAGAGTACTGTATATACAGTATACATACTCATATATAGATATGCATGTACATGTACACACATACATACGCATTCATTCATTTCTTTTCTTTTCCTTCATGTTTCTATAGTGACATAGGTATAGGTAACTTCCAGTGGTATTATAAATTACCTAACTATTATTATTATTATTATTATTATTATTATTATTATTATTATTATTATTATTATTATTATTTAAATGCCCATAAATATGGATTATTATTATTTTATCTGTCAATGAGACTGCAGCATGTCACTCTTTCTAAAAATGCTCACTATTGCAGGAGATGGAGAGGCTGAAGTGTGAACAAACAACACTTCAGCAGCAGCAGAATGCTCTGACTCAGGTAGCCTCTACATAACTCCTTACAATCTGTCTCCATACTGAACACCAGCTACTGAATGTCTTACTTTTTTCATGCGCAGATGCATACATTAAGTCATCAGAAAACAGCTCGGAAGAAAGTAGGTCAGTGAATACAATAATCGGCATTCTTTACTCGAAATAAAACCATTTTCAACGTGCACTCTTAATTCGATTTGTGCTGCATTCTGCTCAGTTTCTCAAGCAGGAACACACATCCTCACTTACAGTCCAAATGATACTGAGGACGACGACTTTCAGTCCTCTGTGGAAGATGCAAGAAGACCTGGTGACCCCTGTTTCCACTACACGGTCTTAGATCAGACCTGGCGCGCCACCAACACCACCACCAAGTCGAAGATGTGTGATCGGCAAGTAGACTGGAAAGGTAACGGACTGCACTTTCTTTATATGTAGAAAAGTACCTAATTCACTAAAAGTAACAATGACATTTCAAAAAAGAAACAATTTTTCATCTTCTGTTGGAGGGTGGTACCGTCTTTTCTACAAGGGTAAAAGTCTGCAGATGCCTGAGAGGTGCGTCCCTGTGAACAAATGTGGCACCAACTCCCCGCTGTGGCTGTCCGGGCCTCATCCAAGGAGGAGAGATGGCATTGTGACCCGCAATGTCTGCGGCCACTGGAAAAAAAAATGCTGTGCTTTCCGTTCCACCCCCATCAAGGTCAAGAAGTGCCCGGGCAACTACTATGTCTATCAATTCACTAAACCAACGTCCTGTTATTTGGCTTACTGTGCAGGTATGAGTGAAAAATGTATAAATATTGTGCACATCTGTGGGAGCATTCGCCGTTTGGATTCTGTCATTTTTAAACATTTCTTGAAAAATTAAGAAAATAAAGATTCACTTTCACCCGCAATCCAGATTTATCTTGATTGCTGCAAATGTATACCTTTTGGAACAGTCTAATTCCTGCTAAGAGCAATGCTTTTCAGAAGACTGAATGTTTCTGAACGTGTGTTCTCAGACGTCAACACGCTTGTATGCGGGCGATGCAGGAGAAACCAGTCCTGTGTGAGCAGAGATAAGATTAACTGGAGATGCAAGACAAACAGGAGTAAGGAAAGTTTTTATCAGTTTGATTGTGTCATTCTAACATTTATGCTGAAGGGATGAAAGGCCTTGGATGTCTGAGACTTTTATTCTTCTCTGTTTGATGATAACCTTTCTTTGTCAGCTGTGATGCAACCCTTTAACCCTGGGTGTTTAGTTGCTCCTTCATAAGCACCCTCAGGAAGTGTAGCCGCTGCTGGGCCTTCGGTGGTGTTGACTGACCAGGAGAGGTCTGCAGAGATGTGGACGCCGAGAAATTTGACGGACTCCACTCTCTCCAGACATTCACCGTTAATGTGCAGGGGGGCAGGGGCAGTTCTGTTCCGCCTGAAGACCAGGATGAGTTCCTTGGTCTTGGTGATGTTAAATGCCAGGTTGTTTAATGCACACCATTCTCCCAGTTTCATGACTTCATCTCTGTAAGCCGACTCATCTCCCCCTGTGGCCAGCCCCAGCACCGTTGTGTCATCAGCAAATTTGACAATGATGTTCTCTGGGAGGGCGGGACTGCAGTCAGGTGTGTAGAGGGAGTAGAGTAGTGGGCTTAGGACACAGCCCCGGGGAGAGCCAGTACTGAGAGTGTGAGGGGAAGAGAGGCAGGAGCTTAGTTTCACCCGCTGGGGTCTGTCGACCAAAAAATCCTTTATCCAAGAGCACGTGGGTGGCGGGAGTCCCAAGTGATGTGGGTCCAGAGCGGGGGGGAGACAGGCTACAAAGTGCCCCAGAACTAGTTTTTCAATGTGACATATGATGACATCTGTTGGCATCTGTCCTTGTAAAAATCCTACTAATAAGATTATCTTCTCTTACCTCAGTGTCTTCCAAACAGATCCACTTCTTTGCGTCTTACCCGGCTCAAATCAATGGCAAAATGAACAGGATCAAGTACAGCAAGGTGCTGGTGAATGTGGGCCGAGCCTTCGACAGGAGGACCGGCGTGTTCAGGGCTCCTGTCAAAGGAATCTACCAGTTCTTCTTCTCCACTCAGACAACCATTAAGGGCCTTAAAACCGACCTGTGGCTGGTGATAAATGGTTACTGGGTGGCTGTTTCTCGTGCACACGTTCCCCGTTCCTACAGTGTCGGAAGCACATCTACATACATGACATTTCTTCGCAGAGGGGCGTCGGTCTATGTTACCCACAACTGTGGTAACTCCTGGGCCAATGCTGCATCAATGACTATTACATTTGGAGGCTCGCTGCTTTTACAAAGTAAATAATATACATCTCTGATTTTTAAAATGGTGCTCTTTGATGTAGTGTATCAATTTTACTTGTTTGTGTATTTTAGCAAATAAGAGATAAGGAAAGGTTTGTTCTTTCTGTCAACAAATCACTGTTGTTGTCATTTGTTTCATTATTTTTGCTCATGCTAACTCATGTAAATCAACCAGTTCAGCTGTACTAACTACTCTGAAGTGCCAGCTAAATGCTCGAAGTATTGCATGTCTGCTTAAATGCTTAAATGAAAATATTAAAAAGGCTTAAGAGTGATGTTATTGTCTAAATCCACCATTACTGCAATTTACACATTCGTTTAAAATTCACTTTCAATTCAGTTTTATTTATAAAGCTTCAAAACTCAGCAAGGCACTTTATTTGGTAAGAAATCCCAACAGGCACTAGGTGACAGTGGGAAGAAAAACGTCCTCTCAACAGGAAGAAGCCTCAAGTAGAACCAGTGTGAGAGAAGGCGAGCCAGTCTTTAAGATATTTTATTCATATTATTCAAGGCTTTGTATATGAGGAGGAACATTTAACAGGGAGCCAGCAAAGAGACGCCAATATAGAGGAAATATAGTCTCTCTTTGCACTTCCTGCTTTTGTCCCCACTGCAGCGTTTTCAATTAATTGGAGGCTTTTCAGGGAACAACCTGATATTAAAAAACAGTTGTAGTCCAGATGAGAAGTAATAAATGCATGAACTAGTTTTTCAGCATCACTGAGGCAGGATAATTATAATTTAATAATATTGCGCAGATGAAAGGAAGCTGTGCGTGTTAAATTTACTGGTCAAAAATGACTCCCAAGATTCTTCATAGTGCTGTTGGAGACCAAGAATTGATATATGATACAATTCATCTCAGTTTTTTCGGAATCTAGAAGTAGGAAATAAAACGTCATCCAGTCATTTATGTCCTACATTAATTGATTTGTGATGCATTTTAATGACAGAACAAATGTAGTTTTTGTAATCCTTAATTTATTCAGGTTCAAATTCCGTTTGAGATTTTAATCTTAGTGAGACTAAAATCTCACTGAGATTTAAAATCTCACTGAGACGATTTTAAAATGTACGATTTTAAAATCGTAAATTATTACGGTTCTAAATAACCGTAATAATTTAGAACACTGTGTTAAACTGATTAAAAACCTGATTTAAAAAAAGAAAGAAAAGAAAACAGAATAGAATCTAAAGTCCACTAAAAGAAGTGAATACGACAAGAGCAACACTGCTGTTTGTCAGGGTGGCGTTACAGGGAGTTTTCGGTCCTGAGCGTCAAGAAAAGCCATTTACGTCTGTTTTACACAAGGTGGCGCATTAACATCAGAGTAAGCCTGGTGAGAAGCCGGCGGCACTTTAAGTGCTCAGCTTGTTTTTCAGGGTTCATTCAAGAGGCAACATTAAGGTACAGCATCGGAGGGAAAGCCTGAAAAAAAAAGATGTTTTATTTATCACCGCTTATCTGGTAATGAATGACTGTCAGCCTACATAACTGTACGGCTGCTTTTTATTCATATCTACTTGAGAAAACTTTACTGAGACCCAGTTTTCCCTTTTATGGTAAAAGAGGGCATCATTAAAGCGAGGCCAAAAACATTATGGTTTTCCTCCGAGTGTTTAACAACTTAGAGGTGGCGCCGTCATTGCTGAAATATGTATCAGAAACTGGTGGAGCGGTGGTCTACAGAAATATTTGCAATGCTTTTCAAGTTACACAGCGCTGCCATGACCAACACCTCTCCACAGGGCGGGGAGGCGGGGCTTAGAAGAGGACGCTTCAATCCTATTGGTGCACGGTCGTTCGGGGGGGACAGGAGAGAAACTCCAGGAAAAAGGACGGAGGGACGGGCGGAGCTGGCGCACGATGTAACGGGACGGTACCTTTCAGCGTGAAGACCAAACTTTGTATGGACATGAGGATATTTAGGAATAATTCCTAGTTGTTAAAAGAAAAGCGGAGCTCCTGAAGTGAAACGGCGCGTTGAAACGTTCAGAATTTCCAGCTACTGGATTTTAAACGGCGAATTTCCGACCTCAATTAAACATGACTAACATTACAATTTGACCAACAAAAAAAAAAGAAAAGAAAAAATGAGCACCGAAAAAAGCTGCACATTAAATTAGAGGAGGTGGTCGGGGAACTTCGCCAATGTCCGCCGTTTGTCGGCACTTCAGAGCAACTTGTTGATACACTTTATTTTCCAGGAGTTTCAGTAAGAAGAAGGAAAAAATAACAGTATGGCAGAACACGAGAGCCTGGAGTTTGGAAAAGCAGACTTTGTGCTTTTGGACAACGTGTCTATGGAAGAATTCATGGCTAACCTAAAACTCAGGTAAGCCTGCACGGCTTCGGTCATTCACCTTTGTCTAATAAGCACTCACGCTCGGGAGAGTGGGGATTCAGAGCGAACACGGTACAGCATTTTTAGCCAAAATGTTTGCTATTTGTCATTCAACAGGTGCTACAAGCTCATTCTAACTGAATGAAGAGAACCTGTCAAGCTACCATACGCCCCGCCATCACCTGTGCTTGATACGTAACTTTCACAATAGGCAGTTTGTTTGAAGTGTTTGGTAGCTGTCGCCCTTCTCACACCTTTGCGTGCTTTCTGATCAAACCGGTAATTCCCTTCGAAATATTTTGAGTCAAACTCCACCCAACCTACACACACACACACACACACACACACACCTCCTGCACGGTTTGAACGGATTCTCCTCCAGACCGGTTTCTATCAGCTGTGTTGTCAGTGGCTCTGTGTCAAGCATGATGTCAGGCATGCACTGCAGCGTGGGGGTAACATTACGTTTCAGATGGGCGCTGTGGCTTGGAGTTCAGTTTCTCCATCTCCTTTCCTCACCTCTGCCATCTGTGATGAAAGTGCAAGCTGATCCCCAATGTCAGTTTGTAGTGAGGTCTTGGTGTGTTTTTTAGTGGTGTGGCACATGGGGACCTAAGAACAAGGCAGGGGGGGCACACAGAAAATCTGAATATTTGATCAGAAAAATACTGCATAGGAAACACTGGATGCAATTTTGCAATACACGTCTAGCCCTTTGGGCTCATTCAGATGTAATGCATGAAAAGTGGTACTGAACAAGAGCCTGAAAATTATTTTGTATGTACGAACTGTTTTATAAAGTGGTAAAACAAAAAGTTAGACACTTTACTTAAGTTATGATTGTATTTAACAAAGTTTTTAGAATAGTATACTCAAAAAACCTGAAGTTAAACTTTGGCAAAATCATGCACGTTACATTATTAGATCATAAAGGATCATAAGAAACAAACAAATTGAAAAGGGATGAAAAAAATGTCAGTGTCAGACCTGTGTGTTAGCTCAGGTTGCACAATTAAAACTAGCAGGTGTATAAAATGTAGCCCTTAGCCACACATTCTGCCTTTACAAATATTTGTGAAAGAGTGAGCTGATTCTAAAGAGCTCACCTGTTTTTGTTTGGCTTTGAGTGCTGCAACGAGTCATTTTGTGAACTGTAGGCAGTGTGATTTCAAAGTGGAAGTCTTTGGGACTGACAGCAACTCAGCCACATACTGTCAGACCACATAAGGTTGCTGTTCTGAGTCACATGGTGTGTAAAGGTCACCAAGACATTGCTGACTTAGTAGCTTCAAAGGTTTGAACCTCTTCTGGCATGAACATCAGCACAAAAACTGCGTGCCAGGAGCTTCACCACATAGGTTTCCATGGTTGAGGAGCAGCATGCACGCCTTACATCACCAAACACAATCCCAAGTGCAGGATGGATTGCTGTAAAGCACCACTGGACTTTGGAGTAGTGGAAATGTATTCTGTGGAGAGACAAATCATGTTTATCCATCTGGCAATCTCTTGGATGAGACTGGGTTTGGAGAATACCAGGAGAACATTTCCTCTCCAGCTGTGCCACACTTTAAAGTTTGGTGGAGGAGGGACGATGCTATGGGGTTGTTTTCCTGGAGTTTTGTTTCAGCTTCAGCTTACAACGACATTTTGGCCAATTCTATGCAGTTTGAGGAAGACAAAGTTTCATAGCATCATGACCCTCCCCTTGTGCACAAAGCAAGGTCCATAAGCGCATGGATGGATGAGTTTGGTGTGGGAGAACTCGAGTGGCCCATGCATAGCCCCGACCTCAACCCCATCCAACGTCTTTGGAATGAACTAGACCACAGTTTGAAGCCAGGGTCTCTTGTCCAACAGTGTCTGCTGTTCTAGCTACAAACCTTGGACCAACTCCATATTAATGCCTATAGATTCAGATGTCATGAGATGCTTTTAAAAATGTATAAATGGACCACCACTTTTGTCCATATAGTGTGAGTCACATCAAGATAAGACTTTATTGATGCTCAGGGGGAAAACCCCTAATGGTCAAACAACAAAGGATCTGAAGACAGGAAAAATGCTTTAAAATGAGTTACAAAATAATACAAAGAAGTAACATTTTGTACTGATGTGACAAACTTGACCAACTACAGTGTCTTAGTAGTTATTGGGTCACAATTAGGCATCCTGACATCTTCTGTGCTCACTAAGATTGATTTTCCAAAAGATATTCCTCATTTGATGACGATAATGAGACCAGCATCTATCATTTAAGCCTAAAATATCCAAAGAATGGTTTGAGGGTCTGTAACTTGTTGACCATGAAGGCCATAGACTATGTTTGACATCATCCTCATCAAACTGTTCAGTGAGCTACTGAGTCTTGACGTTGCCTTTGTCATCTTGAAGAGACCGCTTACATTAGCAGTGAACTCTTTCATCAAGAATTAAAGTGATCGCTTAAAGCAGCTTTGTTTTGACTTACAGCGTCCTTCCTTCCTTCTTAGGGAATGTATAACAGAGCCACTGTATCCCTCATTGTTTAAACTGTCATGTGTAGTGTAGTGAGCGAAAAGTGTTTTGCTGCTGTGCGTGTGAAGGTCTTCATTAAACAACATACAAGTTCACTTATTAGCAGAAATACTGCCAGCAGTGACTTGTAGAGCAAATATTTGGAGAACTTTAAGGTTGCACTTTCCAAGGTCTTTTTCTGCTGGCAGTCAGTTGACTGTGTGGTTTTCCTTATATGACCAAGCAGAGCGAGATATTCAGGAATGTGGACCACACCAAAATGTTTGTGATTCCTTTTCCGCCCGTGCAGGGTGGGGCTGGTGATAACGACGAGAACTGTTAGATGCATCTACCTGCTTAAAAGAAGTGGAATGCAGCCTGCTGGTTTCAGGAATCACTTGGTACACAGTATTAGTGGTACCTTAAAGTCTTTCTTCTAACTCTTAGTACCTTCTGCCAGCTTGTTTTACTCCGCATAAACATTTGTTATAATGTGCCAATATTCAAGCTTAAATCCATGCTTGGAAAACTGGGGCTTTCAGACAGTTACTTGAACACCATCATTAGAGGGAATATATTTAGGGAACATATTGAAATCATGAATCAGAAGTGTTGATTGTTTGTGATTTGCTGTTAAATGCATTTGGACTGATCTTGTTTTAGTGCACAGTTTGCTGTTTACGATAAATTAAAGGTGTCTTGAGAGGAGAGAGTGCCAGATGCACAAGTGTACATGTTTATAGAGGACATTGCTGTTCTCGTTAACAAAGCTTTTACTAACATACTTTTTAAATGACATCAGCTTCTGTGGTGTGAACAGTAGCCTTGGCAGACAGGCAAGAAACCTGCAAGGATCCAGACAGCACCGGGCTCTTTTTCCCGACTCTGTCCTATTTTCTGTCTGTTTGTTTTCCCTCCAGCTAGACAGCTCGGTCCGGAGGTGGCGTGTGCAGATTGTTATTTGTAGAGGGTGTGACCAGCCAGGAGCGCGTCCTTTTTGCTCCTTTTCCCCTAGTTTGAGGGTGCATGCATGCATTCGTGGACACATGTGCGAGTGTGTTTAGGCTGTCTCCAGTTCTCTCATCCAAAGTGAGCAGTGCTGCAGCCTTTTTGCACATCTCTCCTGGGTGTGTTTTACATCGTGTGTGGGAGCTGAGCGTCATCATATAGTATAACACACTGAAATTTAGCTTCAGAGCCTCTAAACTGAATGCATTTACGGGTGCTGGAAGAGCAAGCACAATATTTTCCAGGTGCCTCATCAGGTGTGCTTACTGAGAAGCTCACAGTGTTCACTCTTCCAAATGTTGTGAAAATCCCCAAATATTTTTATTTAAAGTGGGTCAAAAGCCAGGCTTTGGTGTGGAGCCAGTCCTCATTTAGTGACTCCCCAGTTGGCCGAGTTTGACTAACCGACTCAATTACTCCGCTCTATAAGGGATTTCTGCTAGTGTTGTTAAATGCCTGCCATGTTGGGAAGGTACGGTAATCAAGTTCCCCGGTGGCTGCATGCATGTAAGGCATGATTTGGAAAAGATTGCTCGTGTTCCCTCGCTGTGGCCAGAAATGGTTGTTCAAGTTGACATTTACTTTGTTTGACTTGAGGTTGAACTGTGTGGCCTGTTCCAGAGAGCCTCCCAGTCTCAAAATAGAGCCCCGCAGTTGCCCAAAGTCTTTTTGTAGAGATGGTAGGAGAATCATGCCAGATAGCTGTATGCACTTGAGAACTTTGCACATCAACATTAAGCAGATATGCTCAGAACTGTTCAGAGGAGCCTATACATGATTATTTTTATAACTGTAAGTTATCTCCCCCTCATTTTAACCCACAGTAACTGACAATAAATGTGATTTTATACCTTGAATTGACTAAATAAAGCAAAATATGGGCAAAATGGTTACGACAGTATTTAGTGATCCGTGTGTCCTTTAGATCTGACATCTTGAGAACTTACAGCTCTTATGTATGTTCCTCCACCAGGCACAGTTTTTTTTTTTTTGCCACTAAATGTCTTTAAAAGGCAGCACTGTCTGCACCCCTGTGTGTTTCTTAAATAAAAATGGGAGCATTTCCATTTTACAGTCAGTCTTATAAAAAAGTGTCTGATCTTCCAGATCATCACACTAACAGATGAGGGCAGGTTTTTAATTAATGTGCAGATGAATGAAAATTGGATGAGAGGAACGTGACGGTAAATCGGCTGGTTGCTTTAATCCTAACCATCTTTGTGGGTGTTTTTTTTTTTTTTTCTCTACTGGGCTAAGTATGATAATATTATCAGGACTTCTGCACAAGCAAAATATTGTTCTAAACGTCTGAAGGCTTCTGTTTGTTTGACTGCTCTGAGTGATTTGACCCTTGAACTTATCCATGAGGAGTTAAACAGGACTTTGAGCAGGAAGTCTACAATAATGTGGCGCAGGCCAACAAAGCAGGAAAGCTGGCATTTCCCCGGCCTTTGCTCCTCACATTTCATTGATTTCTGCAGCCTCTTCCCAGCTCTGTGACGTGCAGACGGGCATATACTGCACATATGAGATTCAATTTTGTTCTCAGGTAGCATAGACATTGTTGCATAGCTAGGTTACAATTATTATTCCATTGGGGGATTTCCTGTATTTAAACATAGAATTGCTTGGTGAATTACTTTCAAATGCAACAACAATGGTCCTCCTGTTTTAACTGCTCCAACTGCAGGTACATGAGACAACTCTCTGGGCTCAAACCTAGCATAGGAAACCTAGTGTCTCCTACTCTTGTAAGATATGGTCTTAGAGAAGCAGTGACACTGGAGACATGTTCATATGTCATAGTTTTTTTTTTTTTTTTGGGGGGGGGTCTTTAATTTAAATGCATTGGCATCTGGAACATATTAAGCTTAAGGCCTTTCCTCAACTAAATCCCTCTTTATTTGCTGCTTTTGTGCCTTTGTTCATTCCTCTGCAATAAAAGCAAAGTCCATGTGCACAGCACAGTACTGGCTGACATCCTCTCCAGGCCCACAGCAAAGATGAAAACAGTGATAGTGTGCAGCAGATGACTGTAAGAATATTTAATCCTAACCCGCTTATTAAAGTTTTTTCCTCCCACTGGTTTTTCAGTCAATGGAAGAGAAATGTCTATAGATGAACGCTAAGACAGTGTGCTCCTGGAAGTGGAGGGCCGGCAGGAGCAAGGGCAGAAATGGAGTATGACGATAGTTACAATCTTGGCGTTAATGGTACAAGATCTGAGGGAGATGACGGGCTCGTTGTGTGATCAACATCTGTTTCTTTTATGTTGCAGTAGCTAAACATTAACGAAAACTGTTTGTTCTTTATTGCAAACTCCAAAGTCGCTTCGTTCCCTCGGACCGCCTGCGTTGCCGGTGAGATTTCCGACTAAGAAAACGAACCTTCGCCGAGCTGACAGATTCATAGAAGGCTCTTTGAGAAATGCCTCATCGTCCTGCTCCCCTGCAATCCAGCAGTGAAAAGTCCAGTCTCGCCACAAGAATTTCCATACAACCGCCTATAATCTGAAACACATTACCATCCTTACATAAACAGGGGCTGTGCTCGTGTAGCTTTATTTCCCTCCAAAATAGGTCCAGCGACTCTCAGAGACGTCTCATTTGTGGACTGCTTGAGATGGCAGGCGGGGTCAGCAGCAGGACGCTAGCCCAAGTATAAAGACCAAAACCAAGACTAGTATTTATTTTAGTGCTGTTGTGTCACAGTTTCCCTTTTCCTTGCTGCGTCTTTTCCATTATTCTGCGTATTTGCTGTTGGTGGCTTCATTAAATCCAAAGTAACTTTGGTTTTATTGTGCCTTCTACTCAGGTATGCAGGTTATGTGCTAGTTTCTCAGTGTCTTTAACAGTATATAGTTTTGTGTTGACTGCAGTTCACTTTACGGGTGTCATTAACAACAAGGGTTTTCTAAATGTTATGCAGGGACCCTACAGACTGTTCCCTCTGTTCATACCGACTGTAAAGCAGCTTCTTCCTAACGTTCCTTACACAATTCAACTCAGTTCATGATAATGTGACACTTTAAATTTCAGAGTTAAACAAATCAATAGATGGCTTAAAAAGTGATGGTTATTATAAGATGGTTTTTTTTACTCTGGATCCACGAGGGTGAATGATAGTAGAAAGACTTGATTTTGATCAGCTGACACATTTTCTTCAGTACATTTTGGATGCAAAAGGATTTATTTGGGATTTTACAGCCATTATGTATAAAGGGAATAATAACAGCTACATAAAATATCTTAATGCACATACCCATACACAAATAAGCTTTAATAATACTCCTATATTCATTATCGATTTACCTGTGATGAAAATAGTTAAAATTTGAGTTGCTTTTAGGGTTTAAACTTGTCCGGCATCACATGTAAACTGCCTGGCTTATGATTCAACAAGCAACCGCAACCTGTCTGTGCAACATTACACCCTGACGAAATTCCCAGTACCCTCATTCTCCAGTCTGCACACAGGACACGTATCTCCTGTCTGAATCTCATTCACTGACAAGTTTGCTTGCATGACGTAGTTTTCATCAATCCCAGATAAAGAGTCTTAGTCTTATGGTAATTTCGATGTGGTTTTGGGTATGTACATGTTCTCTTTTGTGCACATTGCGTGACCGAGGTAGCGATGATGTCGTCCCTGCCTCCTCCTTTGTTGCATTGTTCTCTTGTCCACCTGTTGGAGCTGTGCTTTGAGCCACAGCGGGGGTGGAACGGCTTACTCACTTTCACAGCCAGCACCTCACATCACTTTACAGCTCCTGAGTGAAGGAGGACATGTAGGCGGATTATTTACTGTCAGTATTCAGTGGCCGTTTTTCTCATTCAAAAGCTTTACAGGAGCCATTTTTGAGACTGTACAGTTTGAAACTTTGTGTTCTTATTTCTCCCAAATAGTTCCCGATGTAATTAGTTGTCAAAGAAGTTTGGTAAAGCAAATTAAAAATGCTTTTACGTCAGCACGTCTGACCTGACCCGCTGGAAATCTCTACATAGATGGTGTTGCTTTGGTTGTACACATGAAAAGTTCCCAGAATACTTAAAAAAAAAAACCCAAAAAACTAGAAGCTTAATCAATCAATGAATTATTTCAGCTCCAGTATAATACCTAATCCCATTTCATCTATTCCTGTCCTTTTCTGTCCTCCTCTGTCTCCTCCTGCTCTTATTTTTTTTATCCATCTGTCTGTTTTTGTGCTCTTTCATGAAGCCCTTTTAGCCCTGATAGAAATCATAGTACTTTCCAGAAATAGCGTGTTGAGTAATGTCTGGTTCTTTTGGGTTGGATCGTTTCTGATTTTTTTTTTTTTTTTTTTTTTTTTTTTTTCTTCTCACTCTCTGTTTCTTCAAAAATCCACCCAGTCATCCATTTTTATAACCAAAGCCCACTGTGATTTTGACATCAGCCGCTGCTGGCCAGTGTGTTAAAGCGTAAACGGGTTCTGTGTCAGGCGAGCAGCCAGACTCAAAAACTCAACCACCACCACCACCGCTCCCCTGATTTCTCCTATATTAACAGGCCCTTAAGGAGTTCATTAAATATTTAATAATTAATCGGGGCAAAGTCCTCCACTCAAATGCTGTACACGCTGCAGTGGCAGCTTAACTTTGGTGTGGTATATTGTGTGTGAATAAAGGGCTGGGGCAGATAGCTGTGATCACATTCAACAAAGAAAGGAGGGTCGGCCACCTGATCTGCAGCCAGGCTGTTTACACATGGCTCCCATTTCCCCAAAGTATCCAGGCCTGCCGCCCTCATGGGAACTTTGTGTAGCTTAGCCTTAAGGCTTTGTCTGTAAGTCTGCCTGTTGCAGCTCCTTACAGAAGATAGTTTTATGACATGTACCTCTTGTGTGATGAGTTTTATGAGTTGTGTTTAAACAGCAAGCAAAACTAGGCTGAGCACAGGGATAATACCTAAATACTGTATGCAAATGAAAATATGGAAATGTTGTTTTAACCTATGTGAAAAGTGCACATAGTGAAGTGTGAACAATAAATATTGTGAGGTATATTATTACTTATTGGTTAGTTATATTACTATATTACAGATATGGTTAGTCTGCAAGCTTTATCTCATTATCTAGATAAATCTACAAACTTGTGAGTCATACGAGTTGGAAAAAAAAGTAACTTGAATCAGTATCACTTGTTGTATTAATCATTTCAAGATTTATTTTTTAGTAGTATTATCATTGCTTTTATTATTTCAGCTGTTTAGTTGCTTCTTTCAGTGTGACTTGTCAGACTTTCTGATTTGTCAGGTAAAGCAACGGCTCAGGTCCATCAGAGCTCCCAGTTAGCTACTCGGCATCCGTAATACAGCAAGCCTGGAAGTGGGTCACTTAAACGAAAGCAGATGTTAGCGTATCAGTTATACCAGTGTTTTTCCTGTCATGTGCCAAAGTCTGCTATATAAAAAGGTCTATGCAAACACTGTTTTCAAACAAACACTTTTTTTTCAACCAAATGCTCATGCTTATTAAGGAAGTCAGCTTCAAAGTGGCATAGTCAAATCATCCAGCTGTCCCAAATACAAACAGCACTGAAATCTCCCCTCTCTGACAGTGCAAAGGCACAAACATTTAATCCCTGACATGTCTTATTGTAAGAAAAAGAAATGCAATTTCAGCACTCTCAGTTTTCTACATGATAAATGTGTAAAATTACAGAACGTTCTGGTAGCTCATTGAAAATACAATTAAAAGTCCAGGCGCTCCTTTACATTTTCCAAAGCCTTCAATTGGGCCTGATTGAAGCCTTTGGCAAACTGATTCTGGCCCCTGGACCTTATGTTTGACACCCCTGATTTAGAATTTAAAAAATAATATCACAGGATGAACATAGACTCTTCTCTCTGTGATTCACAGCATCCAGTTCGATCATCCTTATGTGGATTTATTACTGCACTTTTTGTCTTGTTACTATTTTGACAGATGGGGCGTCTGCATTTGTCTCTCTCGTTCTAATTCGATATCATTATATCGTTCACTTTTAGATAGACATGACATCATTAAAGGACAAAAAGCATCATAGTGTCCGTGTTCATACCAGACCCATTAGTCGTAAGATGACATGAGATTTACTCACTCTTTTGTTTATGTCGCTGATGTAACTGTTAAAAGATGTTGCCTAGTTTCTTGTATTTATTTTACTGTGAAAAATTCAGTTTTTTTTTTTTGTTTTTGTTTTTACCGGGGCATAAAGAAAGTGAAAAGTCCTTTATTGTTGCCTATTGTTGGAGGAAGCTGTGCCGGTAGCTTGGAACCATTTGATGTGGGCCTGTGGGAGGGTGGATGGGTTATGTGTTGATGGGCTGTGCCTCCTAAAGATAGTGCTAAACAGCAGCTCCCAGACTAAGCAGGCTTTACAAAGCAGCGGAAAATCCCCTAATGCACAGGCCAGATGTCTGGTGGCTGCAGACCGTGAAGAAAACTTCTCTGACACAGTACATAAAAGAATGGGGCAGAGGAGAGAAAAGTGGAGTAGAGCAGCACTTTGAACACATTTGTGGTGGATAGCAGAATAAAAAAGGCACGGATATTTGTGAGACAAACTTGGATTATTGTAGCTGGTCTGTATCGGGCACTGAGAAACAATGGCTGTCCTTGAGAGCTGGACAGTTATACATGAGATCACATCCAGCGTTTCAACAGATTTAGACTTGTGTGGGATGCATATGGGGGGGTGGGGGGGGATTTCTAATTGAATTATTAAATACTTCTGTTTATAATTATGTCTTCTGCAAATATTTCATTTGCCAAGTACTTTGACACACATAACTGAGCAGCTGCTCTCCAATAAGTCTGTCATCCTCCGGATGAACTCCTGCATCCTGCAAATGTTGGCAGTAGTCTTTATTTTGCTTTGCAGTCTCATAACATCACATGAGCAGCTCTCCACCTGCTGCAGGTTCTGCTTAATTAAAATGACGTTAAAGCTTGCAAAAGATGTCTAAAGCAGAGCAATTGACACCGTCACCAGCTGCAGTCTGGCACATTGACCACTGATCGAGATCTTCTGTGAACTATATCAAATGATATTTTAGCTTGTTGGTGGTGATGGATCTTGTGAAACAAGAGCGGGGAAAATTTGCTTTTAGTAAATCAATTTAGGATGTTGCTGTTTTCTGTCGTTGACCAGTGAGAGAGAGTGGAGGAGGAGGTGGATTGCTCATGAAACATTACTGAAAGAGTCCAAAAATAAATGTTTCTCCAACTGAAAACGTCCAGATGAACAGAATCAGCTTTTTGGGCTTTCCTTACCTGGCTGATCAAGACATTACTGAAAGAGGACTCGTATCTTACATCTTCAGAAGACATATTTTGTGACCTACAGATAGATGTGCAGTGCTTTTTTTATGTTATTAAACGTGGAACCATGAGAACTTTGGCCCATTTGGCATATTTGCTGGAAAAAAGATATGCAGTTGTGTGAGTGCAAAAATAGATACTAATTGTTTCAGGCCTACGCTTACGGGGAGAAGCAGAAAAGCTAAAAATAAGCAGCGTGGTTTTTGAGAAGGTGAGGTCTTCCCTTACCCAGCATTAAAGCAGGCTGCTGTGCCTCTAAACACGAGCAGTGATGATAATGAACACCGAGTTAAAAAGTGGAACAGACACAGATTATCTCCCTGCCCTTCATAATTCCTACGTTGGCCCTGAAGTTCACACTCACAATGATGACAACACAGAGTATCTCGGCTCAACCTGATGCGGGCCACAGATTGCCCCCATCAGATGTAGGGCACAGTTCAGACACTCACTCCTTCACTGCAAGTGTGTTTAAGCCTTACTAGTCTCATTTTAACATGAACTCCTCGCCTGCTTTATTTGAACTTTCGAAGTTTAAATGCTGATACAACTTATTTGAAACATAACATAATGTGGCCTTGCAACAAGCTCCTGTTTGAGCGCTAAGCACAGACAGAAAATCATATAAAGTGTTATAATGGCATCACTGTGAGCTGCTTCAGGGTGATGGGGGAGTGCTTGTTGGTGAGAAAATGTTATAATTTGCTTGTACTCCTCCCCAAGTTGACCATAAAAAGACCCACCCAAACAAGATTGGAGACAGTGGTTGTGCTCAGCTTTTCTCTGTAATTCACATCTGAGGGACATTTGTCATGTGTGTATACGTGCAGTAGGATTGTAGACCTGCGTGTGTGTGTGTGTGTGTGTGTGTGTGTGTGTGTGTGTGTGTGTGTGTGTGTGTGTGTGTGTGTGTGTGTGTGTGTGTGTGCGTGTGTCGC
>VURO01048435.1:0-17541 GCA_015108175.1 Pelvicachromis taeniatus
TGTATATTTTTTTAAAAAAAAAAAAAAAAAAAAAAAAAAGCAAGCACATAATTGGACATCCATTACATAGGTTGACCAAGTGTGTATTTGAGGCTCCCTGTGGAGAGCTGATGAGACGGGTGACAACAGGCTAGCCGCCAAATTTATGTCCAACGTAGAGCTGCCCACGCTCCCGCTGCTACCACTTTTATGGAATCATCATGTGGGCGTTTTAGTGCGAGATCCTATCTAGAAGTGATGCGATATGGGCTGATAATTTCTTTGTAGCCAACTATCTAACCTCACTTCATGATCATAGCTCATGAGTTTCGACCCCAAAACCTCGTCACAGGCCTCTTCTGACAGCAGCACGTGTCTTTTCAGAGATGTGAAACATCCATTTAAATGATAAAAACGATTACTGCTGGACTATTAACCAATCTGACTCAAGGCCACTTCCTCAGGATTTGCTGTGGTGGTGTGTTTATTAAACCCTTCAATGTCCCAGCGTCCGCTAGGGTTCAAGTGACTTTTGTCATCAGTCGGTGAGCTCTTGGGCGCACCACGCACTTTTTTTTTGTGACTTCAGAATTTAAATTACAATTGTAATATAATGTAAAGTCTTATTGGCCATTGTTATGTAAATTCCCCTTTAGGTCACAAAAAACCCCCCCCAAAAAACAGGCAAGCATGTGAATGCTGATTACGAAAGCAGACCCTAGTGGGCCTTAATGGCTTTGCAGATGCAGTAACTATAATCAAGGGTTAATCCAGGCTTAAGTATTTTGGTACACAGTGGGCTTACCAGCCAAGAGAGTGCGTCTCGAAGGTTAGCCACCACAGGACTAGCTACTACAAGAATACTATCTATACGGGAGATAAGAAGGGGATGTTCAACAGAAAACAGTGGGCTTTATCATTTAAATATAGAGAATAAAAGGGTAAATAGAAAGGGTGTGATAAAGGGGATCATAGGGTGCCAGAATGAAAGAATAAGACAACAGTAATGAAAGATAAGGAGCCATAGCGACCCCATGAGCACCATGTTAACATTAAGTGTGTGACTGTGGGTCCTGGCCCTGGGTTCATCCCTCCCTTCGCCCTTTGTCAGATCATCCTGTTGTTGTCAACCGCTCGTTTCTTACACTTCAGTTCTGAATTCCTAACTTATGTCACTCCTTTGTTGGACTTTATTTGTGAACTTTGCCTCAGTCAGTAGAGGTGTAGCTTCTTTATTCTATTTATTTCTTTAATGTCCAATCTTGTCTCTGTCTGTGTGTCCTGTGCTTTGACCTTCTAAATATATTTTGCAAGTATTTTTGCACATCCTACAGTTTATTATAAACAATTAACAAGAAAATTTTGGTCAACATTTAACTGTACACGAAACATTAACATAATACTTCTGGTAATGTTTTTAAAAATAAATAAATTAAAGGTATAGTCATTTAAACAGGGGGTATAGAACAGCCAGCTCAGCTGTCGTTACAAGAATATCAGGTAATTAAAGAATCAATTACAGTTTCCTCCATAATATGAAGAAATTAGCCATTAAGAATGTGTTAAATTCTACGTGCTGGCTGTTAAACAGCAAAAACAAAGATTTTATTAGGTTTCTCATTATGCGACTCGTTAGTCAGAAGGCCTTTTAAATATGTAGTTATGGAAGCATTCTTCAGGGGTTACTTTGGACAAAGCCATGGTGTATTTGAGCATTTAATTCCTTGTGCCATTATAATCTTCTTCAGCTGTTAAGCTAAGATTATTTAGTTATGTTTAATGTTGGTCATATATTGCTCTCATGAGCTGAAATGGAGTCACAGGAAGCAAGATCTCAGAGTGACATTTCACCTTGAGATAACTCATTGTCACAACTCCCTGGTGCAGCAGAGTAGCATGCATGCATTAGTCACCCATTCACAGTGCTTTACAGTGTGGTTGAAGAGTCAGGCTGAAATTTCTACACAGAACAAACCTTTAATAGCAGGGATTGTTTGTGGCTAACACGTGTCCTTGGCCGTGCCCCAGGAGTGAGGTTTGCGTTTTGCTCACCAATAGGAACAGAAAAGCTTCAACGTGGGCTTTATATATATATTTTTATTATGTTGCTGCTGCAGTCATACACTTGCATAACATTGTGAGGCCCACATTAGGACTTGTGCTCTTTAGTTTGGATGTCATCCCAACCTTTTAAAGTGGGAAAAAAGTACCTGGCATCTCTCCAGCCTTCTTCTCCTCCTTCTTCTTCTTCTTCTTCTTCTTCTGAGGAGGAGGAGGAGTAGTGCTGAGACTCAGAGGGCTACAGAGGGGTGTTACACTCCTACTCTCCTCCATCAGCTCCTTTGTAACAGAAACAACAAGATGGCACATTGAAGCAGTGACTGTACGCTATACTTAGCCAAGGGGCACCTACTGGACCTTCTCTAATGCATGGTCATAAAAGAGTTTGGGTAATGGCTTTCAAATGCCAACAACATAACAGTGAAGTTAGTCTGCATCCAGCTCATGTACACTCAAAATGTGGAGCGCATATGTACAGTACTGTGCAAAAGTCACCTCCTCGTTTCCTTATATTTTGCTTACGAGGAGCAAGACTGTTTTAATTTTTAAAAGCAGCGTTCAGCAATAGGTCTGCCTACCTGTCAAAGTTTTTCTTTGTACATTTTCTTCTATTCAACTCCAGTCCAGTCCCTGTAACTGATCATTTTTAGAGGAATATATTTTTTAACCACTTACCATTGATCCATGAATCATTGAAGCATTAAAAAGTCACCTAACTAAAGGGATGGACCTGTGTTGTGTCTACACACAACAGACAATTTAACAAATAACCCATTTTAAATTGTATCTTTTTTACTTGCAACCTGTCACAAAACTCTTTTTTTCCCTCATTTTCTAGTTGAATCTACAAACAATACCAAATATAACACAGTTTGACAGCATTAAATAGTATTTTTCCACCATCTAGACGATTTCCAAAGAGCTATTAGCTGAACACTTTGCATATCTGTGTGTCCTTAAAACAACTGAGGACAAAAGTGACAGGCCTAAAAGCTCTATATACAGCAGGTAAACAGTGAACGTCATTTACTAAAGAAACAGAAAAAAACAAGCAAAGACCTGACACAAGACCTGAGAGATGCATCTGGCCACTCAGTTAATCCATCTACTGTTCACAGAAGTCGCAACAACAGTTCTTATGGATATACATTATGCTTCAAATCATCAACATCTGTGGAGGAGGTCAGGAGAGAGGTGCAACAATGAGTGTTTACAGTCATTTGTAAGACAAGGTGGAGGCTCTGTCATGGTTTCTGGTCGCTTTTCATTCAGTGGTCCAGAGCTATACGTAGCCAGGGGAAACCTGTTGGACCAATAATGTTGAGTTCCAGAGCCTGGAGGTCAACATTATTGAAGCACTGTGGGATCATCTAGACCAGGGGTCTCCAACTCCAGGCCTCGAGGGCCGGTGTCCTGCAGGTTTTCGATAACACCCTGGGTCAGCACACCTGAATCGAATGATGAGTTCATTAGCAGGCCTCTGGAGAACTTCAAGACATGTTGAGGAGGTCGTTTAACCATTTAAATCAGCTGTGGTGGATCAAGGACACATCTAAAACCTGCAGGACACCGGCCCTTGAGGCCTGGAGTTGGAGACCCCTGATCTAGACAGAGAACTGAATGAAAGGCAGCCAACATCCAAAGAAGAGCTCTGAATCTCCTTCAAGAAGCCTGGACAGCTTTTCCTGAAGACATTTCCCATTTGTTGGGGAAAAATATAAAGAAATGAGGGATTGCTTCTGACTTTTAGACAGTACTGTAGAATTTGTAGATATGCAAAGATGAAGTCATTCAAATTCTTGTAGCTTCATAGGCAAAACTTTATCAGTGGAGGGGAAATAAGGCTGAGTTAATGCAACAAAATGCTTCTGATTCGTGTTACGAGTGCTTCGTGTTATGAGGCAGGAGATTGTCAAGAGAGAGCTAGAGCGCAAGGGTGAAGTCTTAAAGAGGACAAGGTTAGATAAGGCAAGTAATGGGACGGGTGACGAACGTGTGGATGCTACAGAAACTACATGTGGAAGGAGCATGAGGAACCTGAGGGACCGAGGGCCTGACTTGCTGCCTCTGCGTCCAGAGATTGCAGCGCTGCAGCTCTGTGCTTATTCTGGCATACACGTGACACTCTCGCACTCTCCTGTCCTCAGCTTTCTCTCTCACTCACACATACCTCCTATCACTCTATATACAGTTCGTGAATCTTGTTCCAGCCCCCTCACTGACACTTCTGACACGTTCACACCCCTGTTGTAATTCCTTCACTGATCTTCCAGCCAGACTTCATCTCAGAGAACATTTCCTCATCCTGTTTACCCCACAATAGCGCACATGCACAGTAGCATCCTTGTTCCGTGTGAACTTTAACATCACAATGGCACACAAACAGTGATATGGATACCCATGTTTCAATTTGTTAACCATTGTGAGTTTGCTTTGCAGAATGCAAAAATGCAGAAGTTTGTGAATCTTCTTAAAAATAGACAGCACGTGTCTTGTTACTGGAAGTGATGATGTAAGCTGCAGTGTGCCACTGTTTTCTTTTTTTTTTTTTTCTGTTAACACATTATGTGCTTCAGAAAACAGTAATACTCAAGAAATATTCTCAAGAGTGTGCTGAATGAGCCAGATGGCAATTTTTAGCTGCCAGTTGCAGCAGATAGCGAACGGGGTGACATTTTTCTTTAGACTAAATCTTCAGGCCTGTGACTCAATGTTTACTTTAAAAAGTTCTCATGACCTCAGAAACTTAATTTGTCCACATAAGAGTTTGCACTGTGTCCATTTGTCAGTCTTTCAAATCAAGCATCTCCATAAGCAATGACAGATGCAGAGAGGCAGCATACACAAGCACATAAGCACAGAGTCTAAATGTGGCAGTTTATTAATTGTTCATCATGTTATTTGATGCAGATAAACACATGAAAGTGTTTTGTATGTGTGTATGTTAGATCTTTTTACATCTCACACAAGAAAGTTATTGCTGTGCATCAGTTTCAGTGTCCCAGTATTGTTTATGCCAGCTCACTGTGACACCGTTATGACTTACTGAGCTATTTGTGTTTTTCCTGCTATTGTATTTAACAATAGCTCAGCACTAGTATAAAAGTAAGCACTGTGCTTTGATTTTACAGGGTGTCTGACCTAAGTGACAGATTTGTGGGAGACAATGAGCCACTTGGTCCCTTTACATTGCAGCTCTTTACCCAGTACCCATGTATAAAAGTGCACCCCACTTTGAACTACAGTTTGATCTCTGCCACACAATCTATTTTTTTCTATGTGATCTATCTGGTACAGATGCAATACTATCGCGCTGTTGCAGTGAATATCGTTGAGGTGTAGGAACACCTCAACGATATTCACTGCAACAGCGGAAGGTCGGTGGTTCGATCCCAGGCTCCTCCAGTCTACATGCCAAGTATCCTTGGGCAAGATACTAACCCCATGTTTGCCTACTGGTGATGGTCAGAGGGCCCGGTGGCGCCAGTGTCCGGCAGCCTCGCCTCTGTCAGTGCGCCCCAGCTGTGGCTACAATGTAGCATGCCATCACCAGTGTGTGATGGAATGTAGTGTGAAGCGCTTTGGGGTCCTTACTAAGAAAGCGCTATACAAATGCAGGCCATTTACCATTTTACTGCAGTGAGTGTTACCAGAACCAGATTTTGCCATGACGACACACATACGAATACACACTCACAACAAGAAAAATATTGCCAAGCACATTACTGGGTGGAACAATTAAACAGCGCTTACTTGATACTGATCAGAAATATAACACCATCAGACCAATTTTCATGATAATCCAAATATTGGGCAGATGTTGGGTGTTATATTCATTTACAGCCATACCTGCCATATGCAGGATTCTTTTCTATGAACAATAGAAATGATGGCAGTAAACAAAAGAGAGCAACTGAAGAAAAGCTGAGTTGGCTTTTGTTCCCATTTCATTAGTCGTTGTTAATTTGATCAAATTGATTTACCAGGGAAATCTACTCTCCAGTTATATTGCACATATTGTACATGCTTTTTTTTTTTTAAGAGTTCCCACTAGAGGCAGACTCAAATGAAATCTAGTATCTCTGAAGAATAATACGGACCTTAGTTTCACTCTACTGTGGTTTCAAATAATGGGAACCTTAAATATTTTTAAGAGACAATCAAGGAAATATCAAATATCACCGTCATACAATATCTTGAACTCGCATTTGGACGTATTTCAGAAGATGTCCTTAGGTGACCTCACTAATAGGCTTGGTGTTGTCAATATGTTATCGGGCTGTTACGTACAGTGCATCACATGCCCAAAATGTTCCTCCCGTGGTCTGGCTTGTGGACTGGGAGTGGAAGAATGGAAAATTTCAGATTTTCTGGAATGGAGCGTTTGCGTGTGTGTGTGTTTACTCCTCCATTTCTCCAGAGACATTAACTAGGTCAAGCGCAAATGAATCTGCCAACAGCCTAAAGAGTAGCGGTGACAGGGAGGAGGGAGGCAGTGGCGAGGTGTTGTGTGGACTTTGGGCAGAAAGTTCATTGTCAGGATAAAACGCTGTTACGGTATCTAATTTTAGCCTGAGCCCTCTCCTGGTCCATTACCTTCCAAAGGGCGAAATCCACTCAGTATTGTTTGGAGCCGAGCTCAGCAGATCTCGGTTTAACAGTTTGAAGGCGTGTAATTATGTATAGCCACAAACTAAGCCAGTCAGGGATATTCAGCATTACAGCAATTTATCCTGCAATTAATCTTCTTTCCTCTCGGTCTCTGGAATTTTGAATTATATATTTTTCCCTGAAAGCACTAAATTTCCCCTGTTATAGTTGCTAAATGCGCCTCTGCTTATGATTTCAAACTGTGTTGGGCAGCCAGGGTTAAGCCCATCCTCTCTGTGGTATTTTCATATAGTCGATGAAACGTGACCATGCAGTTAGACTGTGTGTTATTTTTCCAGATACACCTTCTCAGCTTCCCCTGTGATAAATATCTTTATCTGCACTGCTCTGATTGTGCTTCCATTTTACAAGGATCAACACCTGGAAACAGCCAAGCACATTTGCAAAGGGCAACAGTATTATGTTGTACATAATGAACATACTGTATGGACCTGGAAGGGAAAGTCATATATGTATCCAAGGAGGATACATAACAATCTGTGGAGCGTTCCTCTCAGATGCACATGTACGTGGTAGAGGGATTTGAATGGAGGGGAAGCGGTGCCAAAACACAGCTAAGCACAGTGAGTCTGATAACTGATCCTCAGGAGGAAAAGGTTCAGCCAAATGCATTAGTATAATTCAAGGATCTGCTTTTCCGCAAGGTCAGTAGGTTCAGAGAGTCACAGATGGCTGAGCCTGGTAGTTGGGATTTCTGAGCAAAGAGAAACAGCAACCGGGGGGACAGGTTTTCAGCGGGTCACAGAGTTTGTGTACATTTCTGCATACTGGTGAATGTATGTGAAGCCATCTCACCATTTATTTTTAGAGCTACCAGTTAGTGAAGTAGCTTGTATGTATTTATGAATGGAAACCTTCTCATTTCCACTGACGTAATCTCAAAAACACATGAACGTCAGTGTGGAGGTTTATAGCAACAGAGACGAGTAATGAGCTTCAGCACCTCAGAGGGAAACCTATTAAAAGCCCGGCCAGAAATCAGCAGCTGTACCTGCAATTACTGCGCTGCGTATCTTAACAACTTCTCTCTCACAGCTGATCCGGAAACACTTGAGAAATAACACGGCTGTGCAGTGGCTGGTGCTTAACACATGGTGACCTTTCATTGTTCCTGGTCTCAGTGAAGCTTTGCTGCTCATCTCTTAAGAAAACATTCATTCCGGTCCTAGCTGCAGGTGGACTGAGTGGCATTTCGTCCTTCTGTTCTTTAGAAGCTCTCAGTCTGCACGGCCACCTATAAAACTTTGGGTCGTTTTTAATCACTGAGTCAACATGACCTATTATATAATCTTTGAAAAAAAAAAGGCACTCAAACTATTAATATATTTTGCATAAATGCACTTGGACCTCTTTTCTACCATGTTATGGTGAAGAGTTATTGAGAAAGCCTCTATTGCCTATGAAACTATTTATTCACCTCTGCTTCTGCAGGAAGAAATGACGAGAAAAAAAAAATGGAGCTATTCATACACTCATACACCTGACGTGACGGGTGGCATTGGCTTTTGAGCAGAACGCTGCAGGAAAGGCGTGTGAAATATGAGTTCTTGTCTGACCTGTCAGAGTTCATTTTCTAAAATGTTCACAGCCAAAATATCAGCGCTCATTGAGAGAGTCACTAAAACGAGGTCAGAGGTCCCAGGATTCCCTATGAAAAGCATCACACTATTGAACCATGCAGAACACAGACTAGCAGCAGTAGTGTGTGTTGCACCTGTTTTTATATATAGCTTTTAATGCATTATTTAGCAAAGCAAGATTATCCGATTATAGACCGTAACTGACTTCTTAAAGAGATTTTAAAGAGTTTTTTTTAAATGGTTCAATGATACAATTTTTTACAGATTGTTCTGTTTAGCTATAATATATAATATATAATGAAAACTGGAATATTCTTACCGCTCTGTCTGTTTTAATTTTAGATCTCAACTTTCAGCTTATTCCCACTTACTAAAGGTCAGTCATACTCACTCACACTTGAAATTCTCTTACTAGAGTAGAATAGAGTTCGAGTTTGGTGTATAGGCTCTGAGCTCATCACATTACATATAGAAGGTGGGGAGTGATGCGCAAACATCATCGTGGTGGTGGGGAGACCAAAGATCAGCTGGCAATGCTGGGCAGCAGCAACGAGCTGTCAAAGGGAGAAATGGGAGAATCATGCAGACGGCTGAAAAGAGGGGGGAGTGCAGGGTGTGAGGTCGGGAGTGTTTTGGCATATAATGTGAGGAGAGTGAGCATGAAAGTGCAGCTTGCCTGAGCAGGCTTGCAGGCTATGCTCCATTAGTTTAAATGAACTCTACCTTGACCAGCTCCAGAAATAGCAGTGCCATTTCAATGCATTAGTGATAACAACATTTAAATCCACCGAAAACGACATTCGGCATATCAAACAAGTGTTTGTACAATTTGTGCTAACTCTGTCTGCGATGGAATATCCGGAAAGTGTATAGAAGTTTTCCTACCGAAGCTTTTTGACCGATAAAGATATCCCATGAAAGCGGTTTGGATGTTAATGACCTGACAGACAGGTTTATGGCACGCTCATGTTCCATCGCATAGTTTTGGTCGGATCACCCAGAAGAACAGACGTTATTGAGGACATGCTCACAGATGAAAACATACCACAGGCTGCTGCTAGTGTGTGTGTGTGTGTGTGTGTGTGTATCAGAATATTTTTTATTCTTCAGGTGGAGGTAATTGACCTTGGCTAGTAAACCCAATAGAAGGCATAAGGAACTGTGAGCTCAAGAGGCTGTTGCCGCGTTTCTTTTGTTCTCCAAGGTTAGGAAGCCATTATGGCGCTCTGTGTTTTTAATCCTTTCCATCTATGTTTCCTCTGCAATTTTAGAGCTGACAGCAAAAGAGTGAACACATTATGAACTCAAGTTGAAAGCCTGTCATTATAAGTAGCTCGCTCATGTGTGCACGCTGTGACTCACAAGCAAGCTTCATTCAGCCTCCCACTCCTATTTGCACATGTCATCTGCTGCTCTGTCCTCTAACGTCAGAGGAGGCTGGCTGTCCTCCTACATTCCCCGTAGAGTGCGACCAGTTGGAGAGGCAGCCTGGTCTGAGGATGAAACCTCTTTGTAGAGGCTGTGATCGACAGCAGACACGGAGGGCCCTCATACTGCCTGTCTAATTATCAGGCCACATGGGGGGACAAGGAAACAGCATGCGGCGAGCGATATCGGCTCAGCGTGCAGCTTCACATCCTGCACTGCTTTTAATTCCTTCCTTGCCTCACGCCTGGCCATAGACCATCATCACCATCTTCACCGTCTTCCCCTTTTAGTGCTCCAGTTCCTGCCTCACATGTGCTCTGGCCAGAGCTCGTCAGCCTGTGTCGACGCTCTGACAGACAGAAAGAGAAATAGCTCCTCAAATAGGCCCATCGTTTGGCTCACTGGGGAGCACTAGCCCCACTTCTGTGTGCTCTTGCCTCCTATTTCTTTTGTGCCTCAGGCCACAACAAGTTAGATAGGAACCACAGGGAAATCAAATTTGGAATTATTAGATCACACAGGAAGTATCAAGGGACGAAGAAAAATGTGTGCATAAATACATATTGTTATGAAAATGGGTTGATTTCTGGAGCTTTCCTCTCTCTGTCAATAACAGGGTGCAATCTGGAGCAGCTTAGTGGGAAATAACACTGCCTGCATGTACCTCACGTCACCTTCTAAAATGGATCTGCAGTAATCTGCAGGTCTCTTGAAAATGGCATAGTTATAAAACAAGAGTAAAAACTAAATCCAGAGTATCACTTTTCACAGAAAAGCAGTCATTGACCTTCTGGATGCTGTGTGTGTGGTGATTGGCTTAAACGGGACCTCCTTTTTTTAGTCAACCGTTTTACAATTGGCGCTACGTGTAACAAGATCAAAGGAGAGCGCACAGAAAGAACATCTGGAGACTGAGTGTGAAAAATGCCAGCCCAATGCAGAAACTGAATTTAATTTAGAGTTATTATCCTGCGTTGATCAGTGAAGGTTTGAAATGTAATATCACAACTGTGCATTCAGTAAAAAAAACTCGCTCTGAGGAAGGAAGATTGAGTTTTCGCAGCAAAGTCTGTCTATAAAACCCGGGATAAAATCTTGATGAGGTTTCACAGCGTGTGAAAGTGGGAGGCGAGAGACTGCCAATGACTGAGTCAAACCTCCATCTGTGTAGCAACTCCCGTTTCTTTTGCTTTTTTTCTTTTGCTTTTTTTTCTCTTGCTGTCATGTTGTGACAGACGCAAAACCTGTCTCTTGCCCGGACTTCACGTGTCCTTGAGCTGGCTTCCTTTCGCAAAGCTGCTCCACTGCATATCCTCTGTTTCGCTATATTCCCCTCTCTGCTATGTCATTTACACAACACCTCACAGCGTCAGTGCAGGAGCGGAGTGAAGAAGCTATCGCTCAGGTAAGAACTGAATGTGAAACTGGAAGCAGAAAGGTACAACATGGTGGAGAGCAATACCTAGATACATAGCTACAGTACGACAGCTACCTAAATAATTTAGAAATGTGCCCTGTGCTGCTGTAGACATGAGAGAGCTACCTAAGGACTGAGACCTCAGGCATGGAGTGTAGGAGTTCCTGCAGGAAATGTGGAGAATAAAGTATCCCAGGACAAGAGAGGGGCTTCAAAGCGTTGCTATATTATTAATATGCTCTCTCCATCTGCACAGTGGGGCCTGAGGACAGACTCACACCTAGTGCCAGATACAACATAAAAGCGTTGAAATACACTCATGCAACTTGCACCAAAATGCCTTTCAAAATTAGACGTATGAGGCAGTAAATTTAATTAGACTCTTATCAGGGAACTCAGACATGTCATTCTCACAGATATATTTGTCTCGTGTGTCTCTAACCCTGCTAGTGTGTCCAAACACCTTTCTACAGCAAACTGAAACCAACTGTAGCGTTCAAAAATGAAAAAATCCCCCCATCAGATTGTCTTACTGAAATATGGAAGGCCTTTCCTGGAAAAGATGTTGGCGTGGGAGCCTATGTTGCTCAGAGACGTGTAGTTACCGTTCAGCTTTGATGGTGCCCTTCCAGATGTGCACCCAATTCCATATAGGCATCAATGAGTGTTAATAACAAGCTGATTTTCATAGCATCTGTGTTGTGTCCATCAGAAAGAATTTAAAAATTGGACCACATAACAGTTTTCCACTTTGTTTCTGTCCATTTTAAATGAGCTGTGGCCCAGAGAAGATGACAGAGTCTCTCGATCATCTTTCTACATTTGTGGATGACGCAGGGAAATTGTGTTCGCAGTCAGTGATTTCTGGAAGTGTTCCTGAGCCCATACATGACAAAAATCATGGCTGTTTTTAACACTGCGTCTCCTGAGGGCAATAAGATCATCCAGTCATCCAAAAAGCATCCAACATTCAATCTTGTGCCTTGCGCACAGAAATATTGTGAATATTTTGAGAACATCATAATGATGATATTATGTAGATGACAAGCTACACAAAGTCTTTGCAATTTTATATTGAAAAACATTTTTCTGAATTTATGTCACAATTTGTAGATGCAGTTTATTGCAGATCGGTAAGTCTCTGCCACTTGTCCTTCTGAGGTAAGGTCTTCTTTTTATGACGAGTGATGTTACTGACTAGTTGCCAATGAAACTAATTAGTTGTAAAATGTTCTCCCAATGCTTTATTTGAGTTTTACTAAGTTTACCAGCCTTATTGTGGCCTTCTCCACTGTTTTGCTTCCATCAATTTCAAAATCCTAATATTTTTGGGGAAATGTCTCTTTAAACATTTGATATATTTTCTAGGCTTTTTTGTGAATAAAACATGAGTTAATAAGATTTGTAAATTTGAATCATTGGATTCTGTTTGTATTCACACTTGCAGACCCTTGGCTAAATGTATTTAGGTATTTACAGCTTGTCTTATACAGTAAAAGGCTATATTTCCACTGTTCACGTTGCATTACTCATCTCTAAAGCAGATATTAATTTTTCCAAGAGGCCACACGAGAAACTGGGACTGTTGTGAAGGGCTGTACCAATAAGCTAAATTCACTGAGGGTCAATATTAATTTCATATCTTTCTGAGCTGATTGGTGTGGCCCTCCTCAACAGTCCCAGTTTCTCATGGAGAAAATGTAATTTTGCCCATCCTTGTTCTGTAAAGTGCATTGAGAAGAGGAGAGGAGTGGAGCCAGCACATACTGACTCTTATGACAACGAGCTTTGGACTGTTTAAATGGCAATACATATACTGATTTGTGTTGTTGCATCTAATATGACACAGCAGTCCAGCAGACAATCATTAAAAAAAGCACACAATGGAATTAAAACATTTTTTTTTACTATACTGAAAGAGTGAGAAATCCCCAGAGCCCCTCCTTAAGCCAATTCAGGACAAGCGCTCAGTCACCAACTCCCAAACACACAAAGTGGGCAACTCAAAAACATCAAAACACGAGTCCTCCCTGGTTTCCTAGTCCACCCCCTCCCAATCCCAAAGGTTCAGTGGTGGTACTGGAAATGCCTCCCATGGCTGACCTTATATGGCAGCCAGGAAACTGCTGATTTGGGGATTTAGGGCTGCCTTTCTCCTCAATTGCGCCAGCCCTCCCCACCCGCTGTTACGGCCAGCATCCTGTCTCTGTGAGCTCATATTTCACACAGGGGAAAGGCCCACTCTGCTGGCTCCACAAAGGCCTTTTCCAAGCATGACTTCTTAAAATAACATCATAGATTATTCTTTTTTTTTTCTTTGCCAGCTGTCATCCTGAGTGTTGTTACAGACAGGGAGTGTGCTCTGCTAATGGCAGGATACAAACTGAGATGCTAAGATGAGTTCCCTATAAAATAATTTCTGTGTATAGTGTTCATATATGTTCAGAAGAAGGCACAGCCAGAGAGACAAAATAAATATAAACCCCTGAGGGGCAGCATATGTTGGGAATATTGTTGGTTTTTAGGGTGTTCTGTGAATGTGTAGAAAAGGGCGATATATTTTAAATGTTGACTCTAATAATACTGGATGGTGTTTAAACCCACTTTTTAAAAAACTGTTTCTCAAATTCACAGCTACTGTGGAAGGAAAACGGGATGAATGGAGTGATTTCAACTTTGGCAGCTAATATATATTCACACAAGCGCTTTTCTTCTAGGGCTGGGACAACGCGTCGACGCAATCGATTACGTCGACGAGTAAAATTTGCATCGATGCATCATCACTTTCAAAAAAACACATGGCGGCAGCGAGTAGCGGTAACATGTCGACTTAAACCACGCCCCCCGAACACGCAGTTCTACAGTATGGGGATATTTGAACCGAACAGGAAGTGATTCAGTCTTTGCCGGCTTTGTAAGGTGGAAATGGCCGATCATAAAACGACCGTAAGTTTTCAACTTTGTTACTAACGCTGGTTTTTACCCTTTAATTCATCCAGACACCCCCCACGTAGACACACACTCAGAGATAAACACCCAACCTCCGTAAATGCAAAACTCATTTAAGCTGCTTAGCAGTAACATATATCATTAGATTCATCGATGCATCCAAACATTCATCACTAGATTCATCGATTCGGAAAATAATCGTTTTGCCCAGACCTATTTTCTACGCATCAGAGAGCGCCAGGTTCAAGTTCAGTATCTTGCCCAAGGATACCCATGCAGACTGAACCCCAACCTTGTGATTAGTAGATAATCTGATCTATCTCCTGATCTCCAGCCACACCTACGGCCACCCCAGCATCATGATATCATGTATATTCATATGTAAGTTGTAGAGTTGGTTGGCTGTTCGTCTATAATCATTTATATCATCTATAAACTCAGTAAATGTTTTTTCTGAGAGGTTTCTGGTCTCATGTGCAGGTGTTACATCTTGTTTGAAACAGCATGGTGTTCCTTTTGTAAATAATTTCCTCCATTATAATCAAAAAGGAGGCTAAAGGAATGTGTGCTTTAGGGTGTAGCTCACTTTGTGATTGACACCTCGCTGCAGTATGAGGATGCAGCTTTCCAAGGTTCTCAGTCAGATCCAACCCCAGCTTGTCATGTTGTTTCAGAATAAACTAAGACGGCAACCGCTAAAACGCTCAGCTCAAGGATGAAACAGTGAGTTACATCACTCACTGGTCACATCGCCTTGTCCCTCCATCTTTTATATAACATACATTATGTATCCAACGCAGACAAACACAAACCAGGCAAAGAAATGCTCAACAAGGAAAATCCTATTGAAACGCACTCAGTTTACTAATGTTTCACACGTCTTTTGTTGCAATAAAACATCATGAATCTCATCACGCATTATCGCCTTTCCTAGCCTGCCAATGAGTGCAATCCTAAATCACCAAATAAGGGCTTTTGCTCAAAAGTACACGATCTCTGTTCGAGATCTTTCCCATTACTTTAACTTTCCCTTTTTGTCAGTTTCAGAGGTCATTAAGTAAAAACTGGGGGACTAAAATAAACAAACTTCACTTCACAGGAACGTGTTTCTGGAAGCGTGCGCCTCGCTGTTATTCACATGTTGATTTTCAACTGTTGTTTTTAATGTGCTATTGTTACCTCATCTGTCAGGGACCAGCAGCAGCATCATGCTGTATATTTTAAACACAAATTATACTAACAAATTAATTATTGGAATTTAAAATGACCTTTTTCCTCTTTTGATGGGCATTAAAATGTAAGAGACTGCCTAACGAAACACAAGAAAATGCCACATCATTAACATCACGGTCTTTCATCTCTCCACGTGACGCCACAAGAGCGGCTAATTAAAATGATTAGCTGGGTCCCTCACCAGAGAATTTTTAATGAAATTTGTTATTCTAATGGAGCAAAATTAACAAATTCAATCAATCCCTTGCAATTTGCTTTTCATGTGATATTCTGGCAGGATCGCAGGGTTGGAATCTTGCTGTGCCTTTCGTTCGGTGAGGCCGCAGAGTACGCCGAGTTCCAGCTCCCTTCTTAAATGTGCAGGTTTTGGCAGGTAAGTACATAAGCCTGCGGAAAGTGAGGCTGAGCCATACTGTTGTTATGAGCTTCCTCTTGTATAAGAGTATGGGGGAAGGAATAAAACGGTAAATACAATACACTTTTTCAAGCACTTAACTAACATACACAGTGTGGGGTGCCTGTGCTTCTGCTTCATGCTATTTAACCAACAAATATTTCACGTCACAAACAGCTGTGGTTCCAGGAGCTACAATTACTTTGCTAACTAAGACTCGTCAAACACAACTCATGCTGCCTTACATTAATGCACCAGTTATAATAATAGCCTGGTAATATGATTATGTAATCAAACAAGAGGTCAGTGTGTTGTGTAATGAGTATGTTTTGCTGTGAATGTTTTCATATTTTCATTTGAGTGACATTCACACCTTATACTTATGCCTTTGCTCAGATCCTTTTGCAGACGGGCAACCTGTTGAGTGGATTATGTGACCAAAGGCCATTTAGTTCAGTCTTAAAATGGCACAATATTCAGCTTGAGACACTGGAACATGAAACTTCTATCCGACTGTTCTCATAAATTGGGGATATAATTGCAAAGGTCTGTTTGAAGATGTAGTTATCCACAAGCCCCAACTCCACTGTGTTCTCTCCTAGGACTGCTTAAACAAGTGGAGACATACGCTTGTGGGGGTTCACGTTTGATCTTGGGGGATTTATATTTCACCAGCACTCTTAAGTCCTTTGAGAAATGTTTATACATGAAAAAACACAGAAAGTGGTTGTTCAGCTCAGACTGTAACTTCCTCTAAAGATATCTAAATTAGGAAGCATAAACGGCCATTTTTGTTAATTACTTTTCCCGGATTCCACATGTGTGAAGGCTGGACCTGAATACCTCATTCACAGTCCAGATAGGCTGAAGGGACTGCATGCACTCACATGAAAAAGGAAGCTGTTCACAGGACTTTCTGCAGTCCTCTCTCTTGGGTCCAGTTCAGTCGGTTTGAGGTCCCGACTTTAACTGGGCTATTCTTTCTTGTCTTTTCCTCTTCAGCCATTCTGTTTTAACCTCACCATTTACTTTGGACCTGGTTTCATTTTTTTTTTTTGTTACAGTTTTGGTCAATTACTTTGTATTTCTCAGTAACTAAATAAAAACTGATGCAAAAGGACAAAATATGATGAAATGTATTGACATTTTCATCGATGAATAAAAACAAGATGAAAATGATCTGGGGGAGATAATTTGTTTTGTGTAAAAAAAAAAAGCCAGGATGAAAATGGACGCAATCAGATGTAATCTCATTGTGCAGTCAGGTTAGACATCCACATTTAATGGGCGAAGGTTACAGCTAGCTCCCATCCTGCCTTTTGGAGGAAGAGAAGAGTAGACGTATGGACACACATTGGACGTCAGGGAAAATAACCACATGGAGGAACTCTCACCGGTAATAGCATGAAAAACTTTGACACTTCATATTTATTTTTGTCAGTTGAATCAACTTTATATTTTGCTGTACTAAAGTTTTGTGATAAAAGTATTTAGATGCCTAAATTATGACTTAAACAATCTGATATTTGAGCAAGTTGCTACAAAAACTAACAGTGCATAGGAGATGTATAGCATGGGAGATGGGTGGTCTCGTAGGGTGTCTTGCATTGAAATCTGCTGCAATGACCCGGTTACTGCGTTCACCAGATATCAACACAATTTCGATCCGTTCCTCACGTGTTAACCTCTTCAACATGTCAATGGCTGTGAACAAAGAGAAACTTGTAAATAACTCATGAAAGAATAAAGTTACGTTGAAACCAAGCACACCATTGATTTTCTTGTGACATTACCAATAAGTTTGATGTGTCACATGGCCCTCTTCCTAT
>VURO01048438.1:4375-35150 GCA_015108175.1 Pelvicachromis taeniatus
TGTGTGTATGTTGCCATGAATGGCAAAATTCATACCCACATGTAGACTTTGCAGTTAGAGATCAAAATAGCTACAAGCCATATGCTTCTGTTGCTCCTCTCCCGCACAAACACACACACACACACACACACACACACCAAAATGCTCAGATTTGCTTCTCTGAATTGTGTGTTCACACATGCTGGTGTTTGGTGTTTGTGACAGAGCCTGTGTTTAGCAGGAGAGGCAGCAGGTGTGCCGTGTGTCCACACCAGCACCCGAAATATCAGATTTATCTTGGAGACCAAATGAACGAGTCTTCTCAGCCAGATTACATAAACATGCACGCATACACACAAACACACGCGCGCACACACACACTTCACCATGTAAGCTTGCCTTTGTCAGAATGGAAACTCAAACACCATTTCATCTCAGTCTGTTTAACCAAATGTTTCAGCTGCCGTGCCAACATTTGCATATAGCACCTTCATATTTTCATCCAAGCACTTTGGGTGTTGTTGGACATCGTTTCCTCTGCGAATTTGGCCAGCAAAGTAGCAAAAAAAAAAAAACATATTTCTAAAGCCCAAATCCTCATCAAAACTTAATTAAATCAAAGCTCCTTTAAATAAAAGCACAGAATAAATGAGGACGAGAGGAAAACAGTGGTCAACAGCCTCCTCTTGCCAACCTAAAGCAGACATTCACTAACAGTAGCACACTTTTGTAAGCACAAAATGTAAGACAGCAATTCTCTGGACTCAAAGTTTCTATATAAAAATATTTTTTTTTTCAAAATGTAATGAAAACAAATAACCTATACACACATAAAAAACAAACAAACATATATTAAAATGCATAACCAAGTTGTGGGTGAGCCTGGAGATCTGTTAAGTTTGATTCCAACAAAATCTACATGAACAGAAGAATTTCTTCTCCAGACACCCAAAGCTTCTCTTGCCTCTTTCTTCCTCTCCCCTCATATCACGTTTGATCTTTTTAACTCATTTCACTTTGTCGTTTCTCATATCCTGCTGCCCGGAGAGTCGATTCACTGCTGCAGTCAAAGCATTTACACAGTGCAACAGGATATTAGCCCCTGCAGACAATAAACAGTTCATTACAGTTGGCAAGGACAATAAGAGGTCTTATCGCACCTTGGCCATTGTGAAATTAAAAACAAAAAAACCTAAAGCAGTCTCCACACATAAATTAAAGACTGGGGAATACAGAAACCTGTAATCTGTAGATAATTTCTTTTTCAGTATAAGAGTATAACTAAATATCTAGTTATAGTTCCAGTGTACCATAGACCTTTCCGTTGTTCCAAATATAACACACCACAGTTTAAACACCTTCTGGCTTGAGTCAGAAATACACCAGGTGCATCCAACCAGCATGTTGTCATGCAAAAGTTAACCACCAAGGACGGTCCTTTGATTGCCCTCCAAACTCAATCCTTCTCATTCGTGGGGGTCCGGGCCAGGACAGCCATATTTTATCCCCTTTGGGGGGGGAGATTGTGTAAGTCTGTCCTGTTACTCCATCGATCACGTTAACGGTGTTGTGACTGACTGAAGGACAAAGGGCGGGTCATAAACTGTGCCTTAGTCGTTGCCCTATCCTGCCCACTTGGCATAGAGCCGAGATAGTTTACATCAGCAGGTTGGGATGAAGGGATTGGAGGGCCGCATCCGGCCTGAAGGGCGACCGGGGCACAGGCATCGGATTGAGGAATATGCTGGCACAGCAGCAGCGCTCCATCAAACACGCACACACACACACAACACATGCTGCGGTGGCAGACGTCAGTGGACTGCAGGGGTGCATGCCAATGAGGAACGCATGGCGCCCACAGGCTCAATTCACTGAATTACGCAATGGACCTTCACCAGCGGCACGTGAAGGACGACACATTAAGACTCGACGTGGCTTTCCTCTACATGTAGAGGTAACGCGTTAGGAGCGCTGCATTGCAGCTACTGGCTTTTCACCCTTACGTAGGCTGAGCCATTACCTCAGCCAACATGAAAGGTGGTTCATGGTTTCTAGGCCTCAAAAGACACAAACTGAGAATATAGTCACACTGCATACATGTTCAAATACACAAACAGAATTCGACATCAGCAACAAATTATCATCTGAGCAGCCACATAATCTAAGAAAACACAGCACTGAAAACAGCTCAACAAGAAGCACACAGTTTCGATTACAACTCAGTGACTTCTGCGGCATTCAAGGTCAGTTCTCCCTGCGTCTTAAAAACATTAACTCTAATGTGCATTCACCCGCAAGTGTGACAGCGGGGAGGCAAGGTGCATTAAGCGTAAGAGTGACAGAGGAGTGAGGTTAGAGTTTTAAACTGCTTCACTGACACCAATTTAGCGGTTCGGCTCCAGTGTTTGTGATGGATGGACACAGCGGTGTCAGGCAGAGGAGAAGAGACGAGATTTACTCAACAATAATCCAGAAAGAGAAAGGCAGTAAAGCAAGAAACAGTTTTATGCATCTACCGACCAGTCAAGCAGGACTTTACACCAATGTCAGGCCAGACTTCTAATAAATGCAGAGACGGCTTAGAAGGAATTTAATAAGAAGGTATTTAGCATATTTATATGTATGCAAAACAAAACAAGATGATTTTGCAGAAATGTAAACAGTGCTTCAAAAATTGATGCTGATGTAAAAAAAGCTACAAATTCTGAAACGCTGGGGAAAGGTGGGCACCCGAGAAGATTGTTGCCAGTTCAGTATCACAATATCTGAGACGGAGAGTGAGAATAAAGAGTGTGCATCAAGGAACAGGAGTGCAAAAGGAAAAAAAAAAAAAAAGCAGAAGCCCAAATGCAGTCTGCGGTGACTGATCCTGCTGTGTAACAGAGTGATAAAGCTTGCTCAGCAGCATCCCTCTTATATCTAACCTTCAGGGACCAGTTTTGCTCTGTTGTCTCCGCTCTGCATCCTCCACACTGCCGGTTCCTTTGTATTCACGAGCAGCAGTGACTCATTCACGGCTCGTAGGAATGAATGAAGGCCAAAGAGAAAAGGAAGAATGAATTGAAAGAATTGGTGAGTTGATTTTCACTGCAGAGGGACTGCACTCAGTCGTATGGCGTTTCTGCTTTTATGGAGTCATCTTTAATCGTTACCGAGGCACCAAAAGCTGCTCGAACAGCTGCATGACAAGAACGGACTTTCATACATAAAAATGCCATGGCTTCTTGTGACCTTCCATCCCCCTCCCCCACGACCCCTGCTGACCTCATGTTCTCCTCACCCCTCACCAGTGAGACTCAGCCAGAGCAGCAGAGGATCCAGAGCCACAGGACCTGATGAGAAAGCACATTGCAGCTAATGAAGCAGCTCCCCGGTGGTCAAAGTAATTAGCGCAGATTAATGATTTGATTTAAGCACATTGACGAAATAAAAAGAACAAGACTTGCATCGTCAGTGAGGTTAAGAGGTCGCACAGCTCCACACTCACTGAAACCAAACTATGAGAGCGCAGCAACATTTACGCGCAGCCCAAAGTAAAAATCTCATTTATTTTGGGGGAATTTATTTCTCTCCTGCGACCGTCCGGCAATAAAGGCTGTAGAGGTATGAGCCCCGCTCTGTAATCCCTCTCTTTCCAGCTCTCTGGCTGGAAAGCTTCGTTTCAATGAATTATGTAGCGCTCCACCTGGCCATTAGCCTACACCGCTCAGTCAGCCTCTAAACAAGCCTGGGAATGGATAGCAGGCAGCGAGTGAACGACCTTGGATTCGCATTCAGCGCATTACGTGGGAGCTGCCGAATCTCTATAAAAGATGCAATCGCGTTGTCTTGTGAGCGTTACTTGAGCTGTGCCACGTTGATTTATGTGGCACTATAGATCACACGTTAACTATTCACTGTAGCCTACGATAATAATTGATGCTCACACCTGCTGTGCGGCGACGGGAAAACTCAGAATGAGTTATTCTACTTTATTTAATAACATCTACTTTATGCGATATGTCAGCACAGATTTGCTGCTCCGTGGAGTTCCTAAAGCTCTTTGGAAAGTGTAGTTGCTGGGGGGGGGGGGTTGTTGTCGTTTTGTTTTTTTACAGGATGATCTATGCGGCGGCTGCTGTTAGAGAAAGAGCCACAGAAGGGAAACGCAGCGCTATGTATCCCTGTATTATGGGGATCAGTTCAGTCATGTGACCTCCCCTCCAACCCCGAGAGACAAGAGGAGGAGACAACACAATGAAATAGGGGAATGGCGGCATTGTCATGACAACTTGCTGACATAGCAGTGTCTTCTTACAAGTCCTAACCTTACAGTTTCACCCAAAGGGCACACATACACAAACAGAGTGAGGCCAGCGGGGGCAGACTGCTTTAATATGCATGAGTTGTTTATATGACACACACACACACACACACACACACACACACACACACACACACACACACACACACACACACACACACACACACACACACACATACACCCTGCAGTGATGCACTGCAAACAGAATGGTGCACAAAATAAAATACATTCCACATGCTCGTTGTTAATGATGCAGAGAAGAATATGTGTAGGTGAAATCACAAAACATTTTTGTACAAGGACAAAGAAAAAAAATGGTAAAGACGCAAAATGCAAATTCTTTGGCTGAAGGCGTCACCCTGGAAAAGTCATGATAGGGGGGTGAGTCATTCTCCAGAAACTCTCTGTCCTCACCTGTCACTATTGCTGCTGCCGCGTGCTGGAGAGTTTTCTCTGACTAAGAAAACAATGCAGCGACCTGGCACTGATCAGCGTGCCTTATACAGCTTTGTAATTCAGCTCTGACCCGCCCACGCAGGCCGGCGTACAATTACCATTCGACCATGAAATAACAGGTCTCTACAGTCGCATTTCAAAGCTGAGACGTGTCAGAGCTGTGATTAGCTGCTGGGGTCAGATTCCAGAGCTGTGACTGGCTAATTTCAGACCAAATGGAGCGTTTAGATCGTCGTCATCTACTTGTGTGGTAATCTGCTGTTCAAATTTACATTCCAATAGGTCTTTAGGTTCAGTGGTGCATGATTTAACGCTTGCATTTTAGTGACATTGACTTTGTTGTGCATGGTATTTATAGTAGCAAAATCAGCCCTCTTTTGTCCCCTCTTCTTCTGACCTCATTAACATGCAATGAAGTGGTAACACTTTCCAAATTGGATTTGGGCACATTTATCAAAGGTGACCAAACACGTAAATCATTAAAATCTTGCTACTTCAGCACCTCTTTTTAGAAAGAGTGATGTTGTGTAAAAAGCACCAAATAGCAAATTATTTAGGCATATTTTAGTTTTGTGCATATTAACGTTGTTGATGTCTGAAACACACCTGTATGAAATAAGTCAACATGAACTAGAAACTGTCAGTTTTAGAAGCCTGATAAATGATAACAAGTTTCATTTATTTATTTTTCTTTACTTGCAAGCACAGGTTTGGCCCATGAACCCAAGTGGTCTGGGCCCAAAGGACCTCTTGTTAAAAAATAGCATCAAAGACTCTTAAACAACTACAAAAACAGAGGAGTATAGAACTAGAAAAGGAATATTAATGACTGCGGAGAGACACAAAACAACTACAAAGTGAACCAAAGTAACCATTAAATGAGGCAAAGCAATTTTGAAAATGACAAAAAATTCAGTGACACAAAACTACTTCAGGAGATTTCTACATAGAGATATAACCCACTGCGCAAAGTGACGTCAGTCTGACGTCTTTTAGAAGTAATTTTTTGGTCCACTGAAGGGGTTTTGTGACTTCTTTTTTGTTTTGTTTTACGTCTCCTGAATGTCAAGTGTTGACATCCACCAACCTGTCTAAACAAAGAAGAGCTGTATGTAATGCAAATGCTCTTTTAAGCTTTTTAAACACATTGTACTCCTCTTAAGAGGAATTCCAGAAATGTTCTAAATACTTAAATTACTTAAACATTTGTAATAAATTACAGTTTTAACCTGGTTACAAACAAATAAGTTGATTAATTGAAATAAATAAACAAGAAAAACAGGAAAAAAACCCCAAATGTACTGAATAAATCAATTATAAACACACGATAACACATAATAAACATAATAATCATATAATAAATCATGTTTGTTCATAAATAAGCTGTATTTATATATAACACTTTTGTTATATCATAACAACAGTGTTTATAATTGTAAATAGAATAACTTGCATTTATTCTATTCATCCAGCCATTTTCTTCTGCTTATCCGGGGCTAGGTCACAGCCTAAGCAGAGAAGCCCAGATCTCCCTCACCCCGGTCACCATGAGTGATGTAGTCTCTTCAGTGTGTCCTGGGCCTGCCCCGGGGCCTCCTCCCAGTGGGAGATGCCCAGAACACCTCAACTGACTCCTTTCGATGTGGAGGAACAGCAGCGCTACTCTGGCCAAACTCCTCACCCTATCTCTAAGGGAGAGGCCAGCCACCCTTCAGACAAATCTAATTTCCGCAGCTTGTATCCTCAATGTCGTTCTTTCGGTCATTTGCTCGTGACCATGGGTGAGGGTAGGGACGTAGACTGACTGAGCTTCACCACAACTCACCTCTGTCTTCACCACAACAGCGTCCCCATCACTACAGCAGCAGCACCAATCCATTTCTCAGTCGCCCGCTCCCTTCTCCCCTCAGTCATGAACAAGAATCCAAGATACTTAAACTCCTCTACTTGGGGCAATAACTCGTCCCTGACCTGGAGTGGGCACTCACACCTTTTCCAACTGACAACCACAGTCTTAGATTTGGAGGCGCTGATTCTCATTCCCGCCGCTTCACACTCAGCTGCAAACCGCTCCAGTACAAGCTGAAGGTCGTCACCTGATGAAGCCAACAGAACCATATCATCCACAAAAAGCAGAGATGAGATTCTGAGACCACCCAAGTAAAAGCCTTGAAACCAATCCGACTTATTGCCGGCTATGTGAACCAAACTTTTGCAGCGGTTGTATAATGGTTGAATGGCCCCTAGCAACAGGCCGGACACCCCTTACTCCCAAAGCACCTCCCACAGGACACCCCGAGTGACATGGTTGAATGCCATCTCCAAGTCCACAAAACACAAGTAGACTGGTTTGGAAAACTGCCATGCTACCTCAAGTATCCTCAAGACTGTAAAGAGCCGGTCCAGTGTTCCATGACAAAAAACCGCAATGCTCCTCCTGTATTTGAGGAAGACGACTGTAGATGAGTCGTCCCCCTCGTCCCCAGATTCTGCTTCCTCTATGGAAAACGTGTCAGTGGGATTAAGGAGGTCCTTGAAGTATTCCTTCCACTGCCCGATAATGTCCTCAGTCGAAGTCAGCAGTGCCCTGGCCACATTATACACAATGTAGGTAGAGCACCTCTTTTCCCTCTTAAGTCGTCTGACCGTTTCCCAAGATCTCTTCGAGGCAATCTGACAGTCTTTTTTCATGGCCTCTCTGAACTCCTCCCACACTCAAGTTTTTGCTTCAGTCACTGGCCTAGATGCGTTTCACTTAACATGTCTGTACCTATCGGCTGCCTCAGAAGTCCCACAGGCTAACCAAGCCCGATAGGACTCCTTCTTCAGCGTGGTTGTTCCCTTCACCTCTGGTGTCCACCATCTGGACCAGATGGACCAGAATACTGTTAAAGCTCTGCTGGAGGTGGAAGTTGAAGATCTCCTGGACCGGGCCTCTGCCAGGCATTCCCAGTGCACCCTCACAATATGTTTAGGCTCGCCAGGTTTGTCCAGCATCCTCCCCCGCCACCTGATTCAACTCACCACTAGATGGTGATCAGTTGACTGTTTAGCACCTCTCTTAACTCAAGTGTCCAGAACATATGGCTGCATATCTGTATTACAAAATCAATTACAATGATACAATTACAAAATCAATCATTGACATGTGGCCTACAGTGTCCTGGTGCCACGTGCACTTATGGACACCCTTGGATTTATTAATCATGTAATTATTAATCATTTCCTGTTTCTGTTATAGATGCCCACAAAAAAATTACTCAGTCCGAAGTTCAAACATTGAACGTCATATTGATGTCCAAAGTGGGTCATAGTTAGACGTCAAAATTGTGGACCTAGTTTGGATGGAGTTAGTTCTGGACCAACGGACCCAATATAGATAAGATCTGCATGTCCATCCAACGTCCAATGTTTACTGGGAAATGCCTAAAAAGTGACACAAAAACACATTAAAATGTCTACAAAGGGACAAAAATGTACTGCAAAGTAACACAAAAACACCTTCTAGGACATATACAATGATTACAAAGCAATAGAAATGACTAAAAAGTGGCAAAAAACAACATAAAAAATACGCAAAATTATTCTTTAAAGGAGACAAAAATCTGTAATCTGACTTAAAATGGTGGCAATAAATATTTGCAGACTCACAAGACAACAAACAACAAACTTTAAAGAGACAGGAACTGACCACAAAGTGACATATAATAAAAAGTGAGACAAAAATGACTGCAAAAGACACAAAAAGACACAAAATGAGCAGGAAGAAGAAAAAGAGTTGGAAAAAGATGCCAAAAAAAAACAAACAGAAAAATAGCTACTGCAAAGAGAGCTGAAAAAGACGCAAAACAACCGTAAACTGCTTTTTAAAAAGTCAATTTTTGTTTAATATGTGTTTCCATCCCAGCATGACAAATACTGCTTGTGTTCTGTTTTCACTCACTGCTCCTTTAGTCAGCAATAAGTACTTGGTTCAGTTTAGGCAGTAAAAAAAATCTCGATTACATTTTTAAAAAGCTTCAACCTGCATGCATGTCCAATATCATGACTGGGATGTCAGCTTCTTTAACCGTAAATCACTACAAAATCTGCAGACTAATATTTCACCCAGCAAATCATTAGTCAGTACAAAGGTATATTTAGGCACCCTCTTCATTAATTTGGCCTCAGTCTTTATCAGAGGACAGTCTGCATGGACTGGCTTTGCTTTGCATCCTTTACCACATAACAGCAGTAAAATAATCAGGTGCAACAGCTTCACAGTTTCACAAAATTAACAATAAATCATTTAACAGGTGCTGCTTCCCCAGATTGGACCTTACTATGAGGCATCTGTGTTTTAGAGAGAAAGGTTGTCTGCGCTAGCACATTTACAAGCTTCCAAACATTTTATTGATGCAACTTTGTTGGGAAAACATCCACGTCCCCTTTGGCGAAAGACAGGAATCATCAACCTCAGTGAATTCAAATGTTGAGCTGGAGGCAGGGACATCATTGTCAGCCATCACGTTCAGAGAAATGAATGAGAAAAATGGAGTCTGAAATGGAGTGTGACACTAGAAATACATTCAAAGAAAAAAAAAAGTGGACAGGGTATGTATGTATGTACTATCCCTGGTTGATGTAGGACAAAAAAAAGCTGACAGTAAACCCCTGAACCCCTTTTAAGTCACGATTATTCCTTGTGTAGGATTCTAATAATTTGGTGATATAAACACAAATTATATTGTAGCACAGAGTCAGTCATTCACTTATACTGCTATAAGGAAACTTGAAAATGTGAGGATTCTCAGGCTGATTATCACAAACATGTTCATTTATGATGCCTGCAGAATATGCTACTATACTCCGTACACTGAATCTGAAAGGAGGTGTATCATATCTGTGTGTTCATATTTGCCTGTGTTATGACTCACAGGAAGCTCCATGTTTGATGCAAATTGCTGCAATCTGCTACTAACGGCTTTAAAGTACCTAAATTACCTCCATGAGCCACTGCTGTTGCTGGAACCTCTGCCAGTGTTGAAAAGCAACCAAATCAGCCACCAATCTCCACAAAATACCCAGCATTCATGGGTTCTTTTCACCTCCGCTCTCCATGTTCAACTCTTTGACACCCTGCTGGGACGCCTCAATTCCCCGAACGAAAACCTCTGCTCCAGAGCTTTGGAGTGCTTGTCTGAGCCGCCTTTCCACACAAAACGGCTTGAAAACATGATTTACTAACTGGTCTCTTTCACATTTTCTTGGAATGAGGGGCATTTTAAAAGCCTTGATAACATAGAGGACAAACAGTTTTTAGAGTATGTTGACCATGTATGTATGGTTTAGCTTTATGCGTCTTCTAAGCCTTTTGAGGCAACAGCAGTTGCCATTTTTGCTCCCGTGGTTGCATGTCATTCTCATCTCTCTCGAGGTTAATGGAAATGACAGTTTGCTTTTCGCATGCAGTGTTTGAGTTTGCTCTCTGTAATGCAGCCCACTGACTCACTTCAGCAAATCCAAGCAACATTTCCACCTAACCCATTAGTGTAGGTAGCTTTGGTGTGCACTCATAAACTGTATATAAACGATGGCTATTCCATCAAGGTCTAAAAACGTTGAAACCAATGTGGCAAAGTACCTTAACCTGCACTGTTTCTGATGGCCACTATGAGGGTAATTTGTTCTTGTACAAAGAGTAAAATACATCATGTTGTTAATTTAATGAGTAATCCAGTACCAATGAAGTACATCTCTACGTGGCGACATAGATATTTACTCACACTTGTAAATGCACTGTGATTAATTTATTATTTTCAATGTGAAGATGTATTTTGGTTGCTGAATTTAGACTTTATTCTTTGTTAGTCTGTCATATTTGTTTCAAGGTGTGCCATCTAATCGAGTCTGAAACTCACCATCTGTTTGGCCGATTTGATTAACTCTTGTTTATTCTTGTTTGTTTACAGGCAGAAATATAAAAGTACATCGCAAAGGTAAGGCACGCACTGGCACACACATACACACACAATTGTTTTTATGGAGAGTTGAAATGATTAATTGCATTCTTGTGTATTTGTTTGGCAGAAAATCATTGTGACAACTGACTAACATGGATGAAAAATGGAAAAATATGAAAATAGAGAAAAAAATCTGCTTCTCAAAGTTGCAGGTTTTGTTTCTTTTTTTTCTGCTTTATAAAACGTGTAGAAGAAATATTTAGGTTTTGATCTGTTGGTTAGATATTTAACAATATTCCCTTGCTCTTTTGACTACCAGTCAAAAGCCTGGACACACCTTCTCATTCAATGGTTTTTCTTTATTTTCATGACTATTTACATTGGACATATGGAATTATGTAGAAAACAAAAAAATGTAAAGTAACTCATAACATGTTTTATATTTTAAAATAGCCACCCTTTGCTTTAATTACTGCTTTGCACATGCTTGGCCTTCTCTTGATCAGTTTTATGAGGTCATCACCTGAAATGGTTTTCCAACAGTGTTGAAGGAGTTCCCAGAGATGCTGAGCACTTGTTGGCCCTTTCACCTTCACTCTGTGGTCCATGGGTTTAGGGGTTTAGGTCAGGTGACTGTGGAGGCGAGGCCATCTGGCGCAGCACTCCATCACTCTCCTACTTGGTCCCAGCCTGGAGGTGTGTTTGAGGTCATTGTTGAAAAATAATTGATGGTCCAACTAAATGCAAACTGGATGGGATGGCATGTTGCTGCAGGATGCTGTTGTTGCCATACTGGTTCATTGTGCCTTTAATTTTGAGTGAAACAATTTCAGGTGGCTACATCATGAAGCTCACTGACATTTTTGGAGAATTTCCTAATGAGGATTAAATCCTTTCTGACGTTGTTTCAAGTTTTTGATAATTAAAAGTAGAAAGATTCTTTTCACCATAAAAGCCCACTGAGCTTATTATGCATCATAAAAACATTAAAATGAATTGGCACACTATTTTAGAACTGTGGAAACATCATCTACATACAAATGTACTACTTGCGTTACCTTGACATTTAAAATTTAGTGGATAAAGGGGAGAAATTCTTCTGAAGAAACAATAACTTTGTCTTTGTTGAAAACAGACACACTCCCAGAGGTAGGCCTTGTTTGAAGTGCAACACCAAAAAATGTTTCAGCTCTTTTAAAAACACCTCCTGAATTCTTTACTGGTCTTTTGTTGTGTATAATACTTTGTTGTGTAATTTTAAAACAAATCTGACTGTAAATGTGTGTGTTCTCAAGGGGCATTGCTTTTGGCTTTCACCTGAAAAACAACCCTACAGCTGCTTTGCGCCATCCATCCATCCATCCATCCATCCATCCATCCATCCATCCATCCATCCATCCATCCATCCGTCCATCCATCCATCCATCCATCCGTCCATCCATCCATCCGTCCATCCATCCATCCATCCATCCATCCATCCATCCATTTTATTCCACTTATCCTTATCTGGGTTGCCTGGAAGCTGGAGCCTATTCCAGTTACCATAGGGAGGGGGGGTACACCCTGGAAAGGTTGCTAGTCTGATACAGGCCTAACACAGAGGGACAGACAACCATTGGCACGGGCAGTTTAGAATCACCAGTTAAGCTAACCCCACTAATTGCCTGTCTTTGATCTTTGGGAGGAAGGCAGAGTACCTTTAGAGAACCTCCTCATGGAAAACATGCAAACTCCACACAGAAAGGCCCCCGGCTATTTTCATGTCTTATTGAATACAATATGGTATTCATTTGGTGAAGTATGGTTCCATGTGTCATAGAGCCTAAAACAGGAGCTGCTCCGAGTCTTTGAGATGGGACTTCACTTAGTAGTTTGGGTTGTGTCTTTTACTGAAGCAGTTTTAAACAGACCACAGTAGAAACTTCTAACTTTCTGACATTTGCTAAACTCAGCAGCTACTACTACTAATAACTACTAATAACATGGAATATTTCAAGTGTTTTGTGGTGTTTTGTTGACACCTGAAAATGATGCACCTGAATCACAATCTCTGTAGTCTTGAAGTTATCTTTCTCACCGTCTCCTACTCTAACTTCAGCTGTTTCCATGGCAACTAAAACAGATTTCATCCAGTTTACAGGGTGGTGGTAGGTCACCATGGCAATGTTAAAAGGCTTGGCCACAGCAGAGTCTTTAAATCACCCTCGACTGTCCACTAAATAAAAAATATCACTTTATCCTGTAGTTAAAGACGACCAGCTCTTCCTCCCATTCTTCCAGATTACGCATTCTTGTTGGCCTGAAGACCTCTTTTATGTTATCTGGAAGAACATTTTAGTATTTCTTTTAGATCGTTTATCCTTAGCAAAACTACAAATACCACCCTACAAAAAAATGATAAAGTCAGGTCATTCAAGCATAAAAAAAGAAACCTACCCAAGGAATGAACCAGTGTCTCAGCAGAGAACCAATTTTAAATCATGTAGTCACTTTCTTACTAGATGGGGCAAAACATGTCATTTCTTCCCATTTCTTTAACTGAATGTATGAAAAATGTCAGTGATTACAATTTGACATGCATAAAATAGTATTTGTGTACCAGCATGGTGATTCCCAAAGAGCTATTCTCTGTAAACTTGCAGATCTTAGCGTTATGTGATGTCTGTCTGGAAAAAAATGGAGGAAACTGTACAAGTGTAGGACAAAAGAATAAGTAGCACGCCTCTTTATCTTTATCTTTAGCCAATGAACTGTATCTTAAAGTCATGTCCTTAAGAAATCAGAAAACATAATTGGAAAAGACCTTATATAGGACCCGACAGATGCATCTGGCCTTTCAGTTGATTCATCTGCTCATTGCCAAAGGCTCATCAGAAATCGTCTCAGTAGAAGAAGGCTGTCAAAACTTGGAATTATTAAAGCAGAAAAGTAGATTTTGGTTCCACTAGGTGATGCCATCTGGAAAACGTATGATTAGCATCAACTACTGCCAGTGTAGTAAAAGCATAACAGGATAGAAAACCACACAATAGAACATTATCATTCATAGATTGGCCTCCCCAGAGACTGGACATCAACATTACTGAAGCACTTCTCATGACAGAAAATAGAAGAAAAGGAAGCCAACATCCAAAGAAGAGTACTGATTTTCTTTCATGAAGCCTGGAGAACTATTCCTGAGTACCACTTAATAAAACAACAAGAAAGCTTTCAAATCTTCTGGTCCTACTAAATATTGATTTCCAAGCGTTTTAGAACAGTACATAAACTGTATTTCAATCTATTTTTGCACGTTTCAAAATATTGCTGCACTCATTTTTCTTCTAGAATACAAAGAAATGATGAGTGATGAAAGACTTTTGGACTGTACTATAGGTGGACATAACAAATAAAGAGTTCAAATGGAACCTTTTTTAAAGCAGATTTATCACAGAAGTATAATGCTTATAATTAACCTGTATTGACTTTCAAACAATTTGCACAACATCTGTTTCCATGAAGCCACTAGTTTGTAATAATGTGATATGTAACTTAATCTGATTTCATCATTCAAAAGTAAGTCAAAGGTCAACTCTTCTGAGAACTTTTCAAACTGGCATAAGGGCGCCGTTGGCTGGCAAAGACACAAGGAAGATAAACTCAGGCAGCATGTTTATTTCCTGGAGGAGACTCCAGTCGTTTTCTGTGGGTGTCAGCTGATTGACAGGAGGCAGCGTGTCATGTGTCCATCTGGAGGAAGCAGATTTTCGTGTTCTGGTTCTGTGGTGTGAAAAGGACAGCAGCTGTGTGGGTGCTAAGAATGAAAATCCACCAGTTAGCAGGTGTGTGAAGACTGCAGGCAGACTAAAAGCATATCACCGATGTCGTGAGGCGCAGGATATCATACACATATACAGTATATGTACATTTAAATCCAGTAAAGTACAGTATTCAGTATAGTAAAGAAGACAGAGCGTTACACGGGATTTGATTGATGCACGTCACGTTAATAGACAGAGTTTATTGGCGAAGGTCATTACAGTATTGTTCGCATTACTGTTGTTATAATGTTGGAACTACATATCTGACACCACAAACAAAATTCACTTTGATTTATGGCACAAGGCTCGATTCATTTTGATTAAGTTTTCTTTAAATGACGCCAATTTACAGCTACAATCACCTCATGGGGCTTTATATTGTAAGGTAAAGGTCCTAGAGTTTTAGAAAGAAACCCCAATTATCACACAGAGCCCTACGATCAAGCTCTTGGTGACAGTGGGAAGCAAAAACTCCCTTTTAACAGGAAAAAAACGTCTAGCAGAAACAGGCTCAGGGAGAGGAACCCATCTGCTGCAACCAGTTGGGGCTGATAGAGAGGGAGACTGGACAAAAGACATGCTGTGGAAGAAAGCCAGAGATATTAATCTCTGGCTTTCTTCTTAACTAGCTGATAATTAGATGCAGACTGGTGTCGCTCCTGGCCCTCCATATATAAACACATGGTGAGTGAAAAAGCTGACTGAAGAAGAAAGGTTCAGTGCTTCACAGGAATCCCCCAGCAGCCTTAACCTATTGGAGCATAACTAAGGGAAGATTCAGGGTCACCTGATCCAGTCCTAACTATATGGTTTAGCATAAAGGAAAGTTTTAAGCCTAATCTTAAAAGTAGCGATAATGTCTGTCTCCTGAATCCAAACTGGGAGCTGGTTCCACAGAAGAGGTGCCGGAAAGCGTAAGGGTCTGCCTCCCATTCTACTTTTAAATACGCTACGAACCACAAGTGAGCCAGCAGTCTGAGAGCAACGCGCTCTAATGGGGTGATATGGTACTATGAAGTCTTTAAGATAAGGTGGGGCCTGATTATTTAAGACCTTGTACATGAGGAGCAGGATTTTACATTCGATTCTGAATTTAACAGGGAGCCAGTGTAGGAGAAATATGTTCTGTCTTTCTAGTCCCTTTCAATATTCTTGCTGCAGCATTTTAAACAACTGAAGGCTTTTCAGGCAGTTTTCAGGACATCCTAATAATAAGAAAGCACTAGTAGAACCAGGCTTTGGGAGGAGAAGCCATCTGCTGGCGTGAGGAGAACAAGAAGAGAGCAGAGAGATAGAAAAAAAGACACACCATGGGAGGAAGAGCCAGCGGATGCCACTGGTCGTCTTGTATCCAAGATGCGCCTTCCTGTTAGGGGAAACAATACCAGCAGTTTGTGGTGGACTAAATGAAGAATCACAGTTGGAAAATTGCATGTGTATGAAACAAACTGGAGACAAAATAATACCAAAGTGGATCAAACATACAGAGAAATGTGGCAATTGTAGCTGGACGTCTGCACCCTGACCAAAGAGAAGTACCACACCTTCCACTGAGACACACTCTGGAACAAGACCCGAATGATCGGGTATTTAAAAAAAAGATTCATGATGACAGATAATGTCTGATTTCAGCTGACAGCAGACATACCAAATACTGCCTCCCAGTTGACAAATTTAGCTCCACAGTGATAAAAATAACTCAAGTTGACACTGAGGGAAACAAAAAAGTAAAAATACTTGAAAAGAGGCAGGAGTACTTTAACAGTTCTGCAGCAAAAACTACATTCATACAAGCTGAAAAGATGAGGAATGATATCCACAGCAGCCAAGAAGTCAAAAAATAAAGCTGATTATATAAAACCAATGTCATATAACTGAACTAAAAGTGCGTGTTGTGCTTGTGACTAAACTACATTTAACAGAAAATTCAGCATAACATTAGTTCTGTCAGGCCGGACAGTAAAGCTGCAGTTACACCAGATCAGCTGATCACACATCAGTTGATGGCCGGGCTGACGTCCTTCCTTTCACTCTACTCACTCATATTTCGGCTGCTTCACCCTCTGTATAGATACTGCTGCCGCTGCAGGCTGCTTTGTAACCCAGATTCCCTCCAGCAAAAGCATTAAATGCAGTTAATTAATGCCATATGTCTTCTAACTAATGCCTGCTCTGCTGTGTTAGGAGGCTTTGTTGCATCTCAGTGTATGCACATGGAAAGACAGAACAGAACTGTGCAGACAAATATGAATTATTGCAGATCTAAACAACAATCTCCTGTCAAATAAAGTGGCCCTGACAGGATTATAAATGTTACCTGGCTCTATAACACTGGGCCTCCAACCTTTGAATAAGTGACAACAATATCAAACGATTAAACAAATACCACACACTCTGCAGCTTTTGTGTCATTTACTTGTTCTTCTTCTGTGTTTGCTCATTTAGTGTAATGCACTGTATATTTGTTTGTGATGTCAGGCTGAAGGCGGTCCTGGAGCAGATGGACCGTGGTGTGGTGGACCTGCAGGAGCTCCGGAGGCACTTGGAGCTTGCAGCTGCCATGCTGGATGCTGTTTACACCGATGAGACCAGGTGAGCCTGAGCAGGCTGTTGGATGGATGGCTGTATAGAAAATAAAGCTTTATCAGCAGTTGCCCAAAATGTGACTCTTTCTCTCTGCAGGCGCCTATTGGACACCGAGGATGAGCTCAGTGACTTACAGGCGGAGTCAGTGCCAAGTGAGGTGCGTGACTGGCTGGCGTGTACCTTCAGCAGGAAGATGGGTGTGGCCAAGCGTCGCCCTGAAGAGAAGCCAAGATTCAGGAGCATTGTTCATGCAGTGCAGGCTGGGATATTTGTAGAGAGGTAAATGTTGCTCTGATCAATTAAACAGAAAGCTTGTTTTCACTAATATGCATGCTAGAAATACTGTAGGGAGCGGTACAGTAAAGAAAAGAAAATCACAAATTGTTTCAGTCCCATAATTTCTCTAAAAGCTTGCATTCAGGTTTTGCGCATTAAAAACAAATGCTCATGAATAGAGAAAGTGCCTTCACAACTGCAACAGCAATGAGATTCTCACGCTAACTGCTGCTAATGGCCATTAAACATAACAGGCATTAGTTACGCTTTGTAAATCTCATTTTAAATCATTCTTCACTGTGTTTAATACTGCAAACAACTCTAAGTACCTCTGCTTCACACCCCATTAGCTGTTAACTGACCTATTCATAGATTAAAATGGCCGCAGAGCTTGGAGAGAATTTAAATACTGACTCACTTTGTTCCTTTATGTCCTCCCAGGTGCTCTGACCTAGAAAATAATGAAGTAACTTTGACCTTGCCTATCATATTTCTATATAATAAGATTCTTCAAGTGCTTTTAAATACAAAATAATTAACAACTTCTCGACTGATATATATTCACTTTTTATGTAAGCAATAATAACCCATAATCCATCCACTCATTCATCAATTTTCTTCCACTTATCCAATTTATGGTCAAAGGGGAGGAGTGCGTCACCTCAGTGTCAAAAATTAATGTTGAATTGTAAATAACTATACATTTTATATTTACTCTGGAGGACACTAGCAATGCAAAGTGCGAGGGACTCGTGCTTTCATGTTAGGTTGACCCATCAGTCCACCCTTACCTCCTCCCTGGTTTCCAGCTTTGCAATTTGATTGATTTATTCTTCTATTCCAAAATAATTATTATGAACACTATGCCACACTTCACAAATGAACTGTTGATAACTGTACTCTCTACTTTGCGTGTTTTTTGCGTGTCTTTTAAAAAGACCTTACTTTACTCTTAAGACCTCAACATCCAATCACACTGTTAGACCACACTGATCTCCTCGTTGCACTCGTCCCTCGTTGCACAGGTCCCTCGTCCCTGATCATCTTTTTGCACACAAAGCCAGCTCTAAAGTAAAGTGGCTTTCGTCCTGAACCACAGGGGATGAGTTCCAATACTGACAGTGACTCAAATCCAGTTCCACAGCTGGACCTTCTGAATGCCCTTGCAGGAACATGTGGACCAGATTCAATGTTGAGGCATTCATACAATTACATTTCATGAATGTTGGGTCTGACTTAGAAACTGAGGAATTCTACACTCACTCTCATACTGCAGCAATCACACAGTAAAGCATACCCTATTTTATCCTGCTGTGTGACTCTAATTGGGACCATAATATTGTGCAGGCGGAAACTATCCATAGAGCTAAATGAACTAAAAACAGCTTACCATGACAGGTAATTAATAATTATAGGAGCACAGGGCTGTGCACACTATGCCTTTTTCTTGTTATTGACATTTTTCTTTTGTAGTCCAGCACTTGGAAAGAGTTTTCTAGAATATTCTGACCCCGAAGTTAGAAAAGATTGTGGCTGTCTCGCTGGCAGGAGGTGACATTTTATTATAGTAAACCGACATTTGATCAGAAGTTGAAACAAAAACTTTTTCAGTTGGAACTCTGTTTTCAAGGCTCAGAACCTTAAATGGAAATTGCAAAAAAACCCAAAACAAAATAAAAATGGGAAGAAGACTGTTAAAATGTAGACAGGTGCCAAAGGCAGGGAAGGAGCAGTCTGAGAAGAAAAAGAGGAAGGTGATAATGGAGGACAAACCAGTTGTTTTAAACTGCTGTTTGACTCTAAAGGCTTTGGTATGCCCGACATGTAAAATCCATGCTAATATTTTGTGCAAAAAATATAGTTTATGAACTCACCTGCTCTTAATGTAACCGTTCACACTGACCTTGTCATTTCACTGGAAAATTTGTGGCATTTATTTTTTCAAACCAAGCTTCCATCCATCCATCCATTCGCATCCGCTTATCCTTTTCAGGGTCGCGGGGGGGGGGCGCTGGAGCCTATCCCAGCTGTCTTAGGGCGAGAGGCGGGTAACACCCTGCACAAGTCGCCAGTCTGTCGCAGGGCTCAAACCAAGCTTGATTTTTACAATTTTCCAGATCCAAATAACAGATCTGACCCAATGAGACCACTATGTACTCGCAGCTACGGTAATAGTAAAATAATACTAACCTCAGACACACAGCTAGAAACTACTCCGGCCAGTGAGCTCTCTGAAATGAGAGAGCTCAGATGTTGTTTCCAACTCTGCCAACAAGAGTTCCAACTTCCCCGCTCACATCCTGAAATATGTGTGAAAGCGGTGGTGATACAGCTTCAAATCCTGGATCAAACCATGAAATTCTCCCTGCTACTGCCTTCCTGTGAGATTTGATCATCCCAGAATCTCTGTTTCTTTGCTTTCTTGCTTAGAAACCTCAGGAGCAGGTCATTGTGGCTTGATTTCAACTCCGTTTTTTCCCCCCACAGTTTATCTTTTGAGGATAACTTCTCCTCAAAATTCAACGCTTTCAGAGTGTAACATTTGGACTTGTTACACTTAAATATTACATATCTTCCTAGTTTTGTCATTTCTATTTCAAGTTCTTGGGTTCTTCCTCATTTAGTCTCCTCTCTTTCATGCTGTGGTTGTCTCGGTCTTGTCTTTGTTCTCCTAAGTCCTTCATGTGCCCTCAGTCTGTCTTATTCCCTGTTTCTGTTTCTCCCTCGGTCCCAGTGTCACACCCTTGTCTCTTATTTTGTGTCTCAGTGTGTTTCCTGTTTTATTTTGACAGTTTCTCATCCTGTGTTCAGTGTGTTCAGTTTTACTTCCTTCCTGTCTCATTGGGCCTGAATACTTCCATGCTTTACATGCTGTGTTCTCTCCTGTTTCTTATTCCCTCGTTATCCTTGGTGTCTTTGAGTCCTCTGTCTTCCTCTGTTTGTTGTTGTCTTGTCCATGTTGTTGTGGGATCTCCTGTGCTCCTCGTGTCCCTCACTTCTTTCTCGTTTTCAGTTTCCAGCATTAGGTTTTGTTTTTGTGAATTTAGTATCTGAGTATTTTGATACAGCAAATAAAAGCTGCCTCTTTTAGTTATCCCTTCGTGTTTGAATCCTGCGTTTGGGCCCTACTCCTGCCTGCCACAGAGCCAGCATTGACAAATCTGACCAATCAGATCATTATTTGGCAACATGTGGACTCATAGTTCCAAGTCTGTAATATGAATTTTGGATCAGAAAAACTTGTTTAGCTTGCAATGCACTTGATGTGTAATTGGCTTAAGGTCTGATTTCGATTTCTGTGAGAAGTGAATCTTATATGACAAAACCTACATAAGTGGACGACATTATTGCCGGCATATAGGCTTGTGGTAATGGCCCAGTGTTTTATATGTGGTGCCAGTAGATAGAAACGAATAAAATGCTGGGATGTTTTCCCCTCCTGGGTCCTCACTTTTTGTTGTGGTCAGTTTTTTGTTCCTTCATTGCATATTGCATCACCTTCATTCCAATAGTTTCAGAAATCTCCCTCAAGGAGTTTGCTGACACTTGTGAGTCCATACATGATGCTATCATTATTATTCTTTATGTTTGTCACAGGCCAGAATGCCACTATGTGGGACTGGACCGAAAAACAGACTCAATAAGCAAGCAATGATGATATTAATTAAATATCGATTGTATTGAACACAGAGATATACGAAAAGTGACGTGGGGATCGTAGCAAAAGTCTCTGATGTGGAGACACTGAAACAAAGGGAGGTTACATTGTGACCTGCGGTTGAACAAAGGAGAGTATAAGATTTACTTTCAGGTAAACGGCGAGAGGCTTTGGGGAAGGTAGTCAAGTGAGTGTCTGAGGAAAGTGTTTGCAAGCAGACTTGGTGAGTTTCACCAGGAGCCAGCGTCTAGAAAATTGCACTGCAGGTAAGTTTAATCGGAGGCTTGACAAGTGAACGAGAGCCACAGTGGACGGATTTCAGAGTGGTTTGCAGATAAAGCTATAGTTTAGCTTTTTCCCTGAAACATAAATCCCAGTAATAGGGACCATAATGCCTCCATAGAGGATGAAACATTCCTTTGGACCAGACTGTAAAGTTGTTTTGCTCATGCCCGAAGGTTTGCATTTAAACATGTGAGTCTATGAGGATTGACTCACTTTTGGTCATTTTGAAGATCTGCAGTTTATGACACATTGAGTTTACTTCATTTTTCAGCCCTTAAATAAAAACAGGAACCCAAGATTACCATGACAGGTCTTTATTAATAAAAGACTGCTGAGAGAACAGGGCTGTGCAGACTTTAGCTTTTACTTACTATTGTCATTTTTCCCCATAGTCCGGTACCTGCAAAAGAGTTTTTTTGGAATTGTGTATATGATGGGGAAGAGCCATAAACAACATAAAACTTTGTAACGTAACTGTATCTTATCTTTACAGTAACATTTTCACATCATTATTGTATTTTCTGGCACTTTAGTGACATGTAGAGGTTTCTCTTAACCCCAGAGCCAAGTGCTCACTATGTTAATTTGACTAAAACTTGTTGTTCATGTACAGAAAAGCAGTGAGGCGCCCCAGAATTCAGTCAAATGATTGTTTCAAACGAACACTTTCAGATGTTTAGTCATTTCAGTTATTTTTATCTGCAGCAGAAACCTGGAACACCTGCAGACAGAACATAGATTTTCTTCTAAATAAACGGCAGAACATCCGGCTGACTCCACCGCAGATGTGATTAAGGGGTCCAACATGAAGTGTAACAATGTTAGCGTGCAAAAGAGCTGGAGATGGAGATCATATAGGGAAACTGTGAAGTCCACTATCATTATATTGTAAATGACTCGCAGTGATAAAACGGTATCAGTTCATCTGCTGCAGCTTAATGACGCATGAAATCAAAAAATATCTGCTGCACCGAAGCAGCGCTCATTGTGTGTCTGTGAGTGTTTGAGTGTGTGTGTGTGTGTGTTTAGAATACGGTTACCATGACAACAAACAATCCATCCTGGTCACAAACTGTGGAGGAAGGTGGCTGGAGGGGGTCTGTGCGGGGAGTGTTTATATGCATGCCACTGCCTGTATCAATGTGTGAAATTTGTGCGTGATATTTTTATCTGTGTGTGTGACAACAGGATGTACAGACGGACGTCCAACATGGCTGGTCTGACCTATCCTCCCACAGCTTTGACAGCTCTGAAGGTAAAAATTACCGCTGCGGTCCCACTGGCAGCAAGTGGCATTTTATTGTATTAAACCTGCATTTGATTACCAATTGAAAAAAATTAAAACCTTTTCTGTAAGAGCTCTGCCCCCAGAACCTTAAAAGGAAATGAAGAAGAACAAACAAACAAAAAACTAAACAAAAAAAGAATGTAAAAAAAGACTGTAAGAAAGTGTGAAAGAAGGCAGGAAGTGGAGGGAAAAGCAAGGAGGATGATGAACGTGAGGATGACAATGAGCATAAAAAAAAGCAAGTTAGAGGTAGTAAAGTTGAAGAAAAATAAAAAATAAGAAAGTGATATGGAAGTGTGGAGGGAGACAGAAAACTACTGAAAGAAAGGTGAAATGGAAAGGAGGCAATGTGAAAAGAAAATAGGAAGTCTGGAAGGAAACAGAAGGTGAAGAAACAAAAGATGTGTATCTGGAAAGAAATAAAATACAGAGTGAATGTGACAGGGAGGAAGACAAAAGACAAAAGAAAGGGGAGCAGGAAAGAAAAGAATGAAGAAAGAAGGCAAAGAAGGAAATACAAATGGGAAAAAGGAAAGGAGAAGCTAGAGAAAGAGAGGTAATGATAAAGGAGACAGAGAAGGAAGTGAGGATCAGGTTGGGACGAATGGAATGAAGTAAAGATATGGGAGTTAGGAATGGTTAGGCAATGAAAGGAGATAAGAAAGGACATTTGGAAGAGAAGAAAAAGTGGGATTTAGGAAGAGTATGAGGGGAAACACAAGAAAAGGTAAAGCTGTAAAGGGAAGGTGGAAATAAAAGGAGAAAATAAATCATCCAGGCAGCCAGCCTTTTTAAAACACTTGTCCAAGTCAGGATTGTGGGAGGGTGTTGGAGCCTATGTCCTAGCTGTCAAAAGACAAAAGGGTACAACCTGGACACCTTGCCAGGGAATAAGGAAAGTAAGATAAAGGAAAGAAGGGTGGAAAAACAGAAAACAGTGACTGAAAGGAGGAAACAGGGGAGAAGAGCTTTGGATGGCAAGAGGGTATTCGGAAGGAAAGGCATGAAAATGAAATATTGACAGAAAAATGACGAAGAGAAGGAAAGGAGGAGCTAAATAATAAATGAAGATAGCAGAGAAAGGCAAGACTGTGGTGAAGGACAACGTAGATTTAGTACATTAATGATATATGTTCCCTCCTCTGCACTTCCTGTTGTATACAAACTTAGAACAAAATTGAATTATTCCAGGCCACGCCTCTTGCATGATGTAAACCAACGAGAGACTTTAAATGTACTTGTGTAAGTAAATGCAATAATTGAGCTCAGTTTCATATCTTACCTCTTTGAGCAAACATTATCAGGACAGTGCTCTCTACTGGCAGAAACCTTTATTTCACTCAGGTCTCACCAGCTTTATGTCACACCCCCGCTGCTGTAATCATACCCTACATATGAGACGCTATTTGTTCTCAGGAGGTGGATCAGTGGTCCTTTGATGTCTTTGCCTTCCACGAGGCCACAGGAGACCATGCCCTCAAGTTCCTAGTCTACGACCTTCTGACCCGCTATGACCTCATCAACAGGTTCAGGGTACTCGCAGCTTAATGTTGTTTAAATCTGGTGGTGGGTGGACTTAATACTGGGAAAAGTTGAGCTAAAACTAAAAGCTAAAGGCTGAAAGATTGGAGATGCAATTTTTTTATTCTCCAAATGTACACAAGCTAAATAAGAGTTTGCCATTTCTGGACACATTTTAATGCATCCCGTTGTTTTGTATTACTGTATACAATCAGTTCTTGAACTGTTTCAGGATATTAGCTGTAAACAGATTCTTTCACTTTACAACAATCCCCCCAATGATGTGCTGATAAAATGTTAATGACAGCTAAGTTACTGTATTAGTTTTAGTTCTCTCTCAGTATCTTTACAGTACTACTCACAACTGTAGGTACATTTCGTACTTGTGCTAACTTACAGTTTTGTGCTCAGATTCCTGTGCAGGCTCTGGTGCAGTTTGTTGAAGCGCTTGAGAACGGTTACAGCAAACACAGGAACCCCTACCATAACCTTATCCATGCCGCTGATGTCACTCAGACAGCCCACTTTCTGATGCTACACACGGGATTGATGGTAACACACACATGTGCTTGTCTTTTTGTGGGAAACCTTTGGCATTCCTTTACACTGCTGTTAAACCTAAACCCGATCCTTAAGCTGAATCCTCAAACAGTCATGTCATGACTGGCATGTCCTCATTTTCCAAAATGTTGCTGATGTCCAAACCTCAAATTAGCCCTGACAAAGACAGATGTAGATTTGCAAAATCACCTATGTGGATATAATTTTGTCACAATCTTACTTGCAAAGACAGCTGTTGATAGAAGCTAATGATGTGTGTGTATTTGTGCAGCACTGGCTGAGCGAGTTGGAAATACTTGCAATGGTTTTTGCTGCAGCAGTTCACGACTTTGAACACACAGGAACCACCAACAACTTCCACATCCACACCAGGTAATGTAGATGGTAACGCTTCATGTAGGTTATCAGGGGATCTGATTTGACAGGGACAGTTTTAATAATTAACTTAACATAACTGATATTTGACATTTAACACAAAACACAATATAAAGTTGACAAAATAAACTTTGTCACCTATTACATCACATATTATTAGGCCTTTGTTTAAAAACTCATAAAAAAACATCATATCTTACATAATAAATCAATGGGAATCTGTCAGTTCATTTGATGACATGTGAATTCATCCAACAGATTTTCAGATGCTTGATTCAAAAGCATTTCTTAGGCTTAAGAAAGCGCTAGGAAAAACACAGTGGGATTCATCTGGAGTCCCCCCCCCCCCCCCCCCCTTCTTTTTGTTCTAAAATTTCAGCAAGTGTGGTTTAAAATATTAAAAGAATAATCATGAATTTTAAGTAGGGGAACAACAGGAAACCTGCTGATGTTGGGGTTCTGTATACAAACTGCAGAAGATATCTGATTGGATGTCGTGTCTGTCTGTCAGGTCGGAAGTGGCCATTCTGTACAATGACAGGTCAGTGCTGGAGAACTATCATGTCAGCGCTGCCTACAGGCTGATGGCTGAAGAAGACATGAACATCCTGGTCAACCTGAACAAAGATGACTGGAGGTTTGCCCTTACTGCCATTCCTTGATGTCTGTGCTTCCATCTTAATGCATCAAAGGCCCTTACCCTGAGCTTTGACGTCACAACTACATACAAAACTAAACTTTATGTCCGTCGGGTGGATTTACAAAACTCATTCTCTAAGAGACAATGAAAGGGCTATTTTTAAAAAAAAATTCTTACTGTTCTGATGATATTTACAGAATTCCCAGCAGATCTGTAAAAATCAGGTGACTGAAAATATTTTAATTATGTTTCCTTGGTTAAAGAGTTTTCTATCCAGCTAGCATTGTTTTTTAGAAACAAAGGTAGGACTGAGAAAACATTCAGTTATGCTTCTGTTTTCATGACATGACGACACAGGTCCTCATTTGTTAGTGTGAAGTCTGGTTAGAGTCCCCACCTGGCATGATATATGTGACCACACACACACACACACGCTCGTTTTCATATCTTAGTGAGGACATCTAACTGACATAATGCTTTCCCTAGCCGCTTACCATAACCCTAACCATCAAAAATTAATGCCTAACCCTGACCCTTATCCTAAACCTAACCATAACCTAATTGTAACCCTGACACTAAAACCAAATATTGAGTCTCAAAAATGCCTTCAAACTTGTGGCATAAACGACTTAAATAAACGACTGTTGGTCCCCACAAGTATAGTAGCATGCCAATTTTCTGTCCTCACAAAGATGTCTAAACACACACACACACACACACACACACGCACGCACGCACGCACGCACGCACGCACGCGTCCTGAGTACCCACAGCGTCCTGACAATGTGAAGTTGACAAACTTTCAGGGGTGTGGACTCTTTGATGAGGACTGATTGGTGATTATTGGATGTGTTCATTTATTTATTTTTCATAGGGAGCTGAGGTCTCTGGTGATAGAGATGGTGATGTCAACAGACATGTCCTGTCATTTCCAGCAGATCAAGACCATGAGGAACGCCCTAACACAGACACACAGGTCAGTACTTAAGCCGTTATTAGTGACCTCTGACCTCTATAACTGGCTATCATTCGATTAATGAAGGAAAACTTAAAAAGCAGAACATAATGTATCCATGCCTTCATGTAGTTTTCATATTTTCCACAACTTTATTCAGTAAATAAATATATTATCTTACTTAAATGGATCATTGTGACCAAAATGTTTCCGGTTCAGATGGAAGTAAAAAGAAACAGATTCATTCTATCAGTTTATTTCCACCACATGAAAACAGCATGTCACGTCCTGCTGGTCACTAAATGTTGTGGAACTGGCAAACTGGAAAAAGTCAGTGCATGTAAATTTATTATATTATTAAAAAGGATCTTTGCAGATCCTTAATGTCTTTTTCATGCTAAATTGGGGCCTTAATTGCCAATTTAGGAGAGGGACCTGCTTGCAGATAAGACATTATAGATAATGTTTTTTGTTGGTTTGTACAACATATTGGTGACTCCAGATAACGTTGGCTCATATCACTTTAGAATGTTTGCAGTCTGTCATGGGAAGAAACGATAAACCGGAAAGCCTTTAGTTATAAAATTGTGCTGTGAAAAATGTAACTTATTTATTGGCTTAGGTTTGGTGGAGGAAAGCTCACGATAACGGTCGGCTTGCAGCTGACGTAGCAGATGTAGCAGCTAATTATGTTTAAGATGGTGCTGTGTCGATGGCATAAAATTAGCCATTTGTTAGTGACGTCCTGTGTTGAGACCTCAAGCTGAGCATGATAACCAACCATACTGGGTGCTCATGGTGTAGTGGCTCGTACCAGTCAAACACTGGGAGGTCACAGTGGGAAGTAAGGCATACTCTCCTTCGTCCCCCTCTTCCCTCTGATGAAGTTGATAATTTATAAAATGAGCATCATGTTGTATTTGATATGTCGCTAAACCATCAAACTGAGACTGCAGACTGATAAAGTGAATGGAAAAAAAAATCTTTTTCGTATAGACTTCCTTTATTTGACCAGAATTATGCCCCGAGCTGGACATTAGAAAGATTAAGTAAGGCTTTGTTGCACATTGCTTTGGATCTGACAACTGGCCGCCTGCAGATGCTCCGGCTGCCTCGATAGTCTGCTGATGTATTTACTACCAGGTGATACGTCAATCTCACTGGTGGTCACACTGTAGAGGTGTATAAAAAGGTTGTTCTCCAGTAGGCCGACTTCTTGTACACTGGTGGGTGTTTTGCCTGTAGTCCCTTGAAGTTGTCGTTCATTTTCTGTGGTCTTTGGTCACCAAATAGTTTTCTATACAGGCTGGCTGATTTAACCCTGAACCTTGTAAGACATCTAAGAACATTTTAAGGAAATCCAATTCTCTGAGTCAAAACACATCTTTCTGTCTTTCTTATGTAAATAGACTTTTTCTTTTTCTTCTTAAAAATCTAACAGCTACCATTTCTAAACCTGCTGATACCCTGAACTACGAATACTTTTCATTCTTCACACAAAAATCACTTTTCCCACTCAAATATGTAAAATTAGACTCTGCAGTTTCGTCAAAGATTTTCCGGCAGACTGGTCTATCTGACAGAGACGACCAGATCATCTGTGGGAGTGTGGTGAAAAGGCCCAACATAAGCTCCTGCAGGCTGCTAGACCAGATTGCCCTGTGTGTCCCTGTAGGAGCTATCCCAGGAATAGTACCAGAGTCCAGTATCTGCTCTATGTTTGTCAGTCCTGCTGGACCTGCGGAGGTGTGTTCATGTGTATCTGTGTGTCTCTGTGTGTAAGTGTGTCTGAGTGTGTATGGGGGGGTGTTGGCAGCTGTCGTGATTCTCAGCTCACGCTTGGATGGATTTTGGGGGAAGACGCTGTCATCAGCCTGTCAGCACGCTGGTTCTGCTTTTGTTGCTGCAGCAGCGGGGAGAACCGTACAGTCTGCACAATATGATCAAAATACAAAATAAAAGGCACAGCACTGTTCACATAACATATGGGATACTGTAGCAGAGCAGCTTCTTTCCTTCACAAGTCAGTCTCAGATGACACTTTAGCTGATCTTCTGCAGGTCAAAAAAGTAGATGCTCAGTTTTTGTTCGAGGTGATATAGTTTATTTATGATTGACGGACATTAATGAAATTATTTTGTTGCCTTTTTCTTTCTAGTATAGACAAAGTGAAGGTTTTGTCTCTGATGCTTCATGCCGCAGACATCAGCCATCCTGCCAAAGCATGGCCACTGCACTACCGCTGGACCCACAGCCTGATGGAGGAATTTTTTAGACAGGTACAAACATCTGTCAGGGACGGCTCTTATTTGTGAGGACATTAAAATCAAACATCAAATCGAGCCAAGAAATCATCCTCGATAAAACAATATAAGACTAAATATCAGTGTAACACAGGCACTGTCAATGATTGTATGCTTTGTAAAAATGTTTTAATAAACCCTTGACTGCCATTTCCCATCATGTCTTAGCAACAATTTAGAAGGTTCTTTAAAACTGGATTTCTCCAAATACACTGAACAAAAATATAAACGTAACACTTTTGTTTTTGCTCCCATTTTTCATGAGCTGAACTCAAAGATCTGAAAGTTTTTCTACATACACAAAAGACCCATGACTCTCAAATATTGTTCACAAATCTGTCTAAATCCGTGTTAGCGAGCACTTCTCCTTTGCCGAGATAATCCATCGGCAAAGGAGGGGGGGCACCATTTGCCTCACGCTGGGCAACACAGCTCCGTCACATAGAGTTGATCAGGTTGTTGATTGTGACCTGTGGGATGTTGGTCCACTCCTCTTCAATAGCTGCGCGAAGTTGCTGAATATTGGCAGGAACTGGAACAGGCTGTCGTATACGCCGGTCCAGAGCATCCCAAACATGCTCAATGGGTGACAGGTCTGGTGAGTATGCTGGCCATGCAAGAACTGGGATGTTTTCAGCTTCCAGAAATTGTGTACAGATTAGGGCTGGGCAAAACGATTATTTTCCGAATCGATGAATCTAGTGATACATTTTTCGATGCATCGATTAATCTAATGATATATGTTACTGCTAAGCAGCTTAAATTAGTTTTGCATTTACGGAGGTTGGGTGTTTATGAGTGAGTGTATGTCTACGTGGGGGGTGTCTGGATGAATTAAAGGGTAAAAACCAGCGTTAGTAAAAAAGTTGAAAACTTATGGTCGTTTTATGATCGGCCATTTCCACCTTACAAAGCCGGCAAACGACTGAATCACTTCCTTTTCGGTTAAAATATCCCCATACTGTAGAACTGCGTGTTCGGGGGTGTGTGGTTTAAGTCGAAATGTTACCGCTACTCGCTGCCGCCATGTGTTTTTTTAAAAGTGATGACGCATCGACGCAAATTTTTTACGTCGACGTATTTTACGCCGACGCGTTCTCCCAGCCCTAGTATACATTATACATGTTTCAGTTTCTGAATGGAATTAGTGAAATAAATAAACTTGATATTCTAATTTTATGACCAGCACCTGTACATCTGCCATAGAGTTGCTAGCTTAGTTAGCATCAGTGAATTGTAAGTAATCATTAAGGTTTGGCATTTACATTTTACTGAAATGATCCAATTCAAAGACCTGACACGCATGCACTTGCACATAGTGAGTTGATTTCTAGCAACAGAACTTCAGCAACTGGTTATTAAGCAGAAATGTGGGTAAATAATGGTAATACAGCCAATGTCCTGAGAAGTAAATTTCCCAGTTGCCATTTTAAGACCACTGTTATCTCTAATTGCAAGAGAAAGGAGGTTTTGCATCCAGCTTGCAGGTGTGTGTGGCAACTGCTACAGGCAGGACCTGAAGCCAGTAAAGGTGCTGCTAGATATGGGTGACATTAAATAAATAAATAAATAAATAAATAAATAAATAAATAAATAAATAAATAAATAAATAAATAAATAAAAATATTGGACTACACACACATTCCGATGTGCAAATTCTAATGTGTTCACACTAGGGCTGCCACGATTAGTAGACTAGTCACGATCAAAATCGTCAACGACTAATTTAATAGTCGACGCGTCCTTTGAAGCTTTATAAGATCCCAAAAGACGTATATAACTAGTAGGATTTAAGAGTGTAATAACAGACTGAAACAGAAGATGGCAGCACTGCATGTACAAGGATG
>VURO01048441.1:7673-19248 GCA_015108175.1 Pelvicachromis taeniatus
GTGTGTGTGTGTGTGTGTGTGTGTGTGTGTGTGTGTGTGTGTGTGTGTGTGTGTGTGTGTGTGTGTGTGTGTGTGTGTGTGTGTGTGTGTGTGTGTGTGTGTGTGTGTGTGTGTGTGTGTGAATAAATGAATGAATGAGAGAAAAAGACAAACTGCTGAATATGAAAAGACGATTCTGAGATTTTCCTCCACCTGCAGGAATGGGGTGTGTGTGGGGGTGGGCTGTTTGTGTGGTGTCAGCATGAATCCATCATAGAGGAGCAGAAACACTCAGATAATCCTCCCATGTGATTGCAAAACTGATCTCAGGTCTGAGAGTCTCAGTAAATCCGGATCAGCGCTCATTAGATCATCTGAGCCGCGTCCTGTGGGAAACTCAGACCTCCAAATGGAGCAGCGAGGGAGTGGAGACAGGGTCCAAACCAACAGAGAAGAATCAAAACCACATGCAGCAGTCCAAAAACATCCACAGGCTGGTGTCTGATAGGAACAAAGGAACATCTGCAGCAACATCTGCCAGCTGATGGGGTTCATAACCAGAGAGGTGGAGTTGTGGAGGCATCCACACAGGAAGGTTGGACTAAAACATTAGTGCACATGCAGGGGGGGCTTTATGCAGGCCTGTAACCCAGAGGTGGACGTGAGTGGGTAGAGACAGCTGGATTCAAACCAGAGCTTTAAAAGCCTCATCAGCACTGAGGCAGGTGGAGGGCAGAGGAAACACAGCTAAACACAGTCTAAATAATGAGACAGGGAACTCAAACACAACATGCCACATACAGGCCAGGAGTCTATCAAAGTAAACACCGAGGTAAGAGCGAGGGACAGAGAGAGAGAGCGAGGACAGAGAGAGTGAGAGAGAGAGCGAAGACAGAGAGAGAGGGACATAATTTACCAGACATGTTGCCTCCGTGAGTCTACACAGAGACATGACAGGGAAACAGACAAATTAACATAGAGACAAGACTGAGATCAAAGAGGGACACTGCGATAAGAAACTAGACACAAGAGGATGGGGAAGGAGCACAGAAAAACTCAGATAATAATCTGAGACCTGGGGATACAAACAGAGATTAAAAGTATAATCAAAACTAGGACTTTCACATCAGAATATTAAATAAACCAGAATCAAAAGTCCAAAACAGACAAAATCCAGGTACAAAACCCAGGATCATGTAAGGCGAGGGTAAAGACAGAGCTTGGTGCAGCTCAGTGCTTTGGAGTGGCTTTGTGGTCGTTCTCCCAGAGCATCTCTTAGCTCAGCTTCATCTGAAAGGTGATAAATAAGATGCTGCTCTGTGTTTCAAAGGAACCAAAAAGACCTAACGAGATCACGCTGGAGACAGGTGGTCAAAGGTCAGAGAGTTGCTGCCAAAACATTTTGTTCTGTTTAACTGAGGAATAAAAAGCTGCTTCATGCTAACGCTCCACATCCCACACAGTCCAGAGAGGGAGGAGGCGGAGCCTCCGGAGGAGCATGATGTTTCTGATACTGATCCATCAGCTCTGGCTCACCCGCCTGCAGAGACGGGCCGGAGGTCTGAGACGTGCTGGTGTGCACAGGTGTTCTCAGAGAGATTCACAGGTGAGATGTTCTTACAGAGCGCCGGCATCACAAACAAATACAACAATGAACCGCCCCGCCCCGCCGGCCACCGTTCGTCTGTCCTCAGCTGACCAATCACGTCATGAAGGTCTTTGTCCTGTCAGCACACTGTGTGAACATCTGCAACAATGAAACATCTGGACTTAGCTACTGCTCTCACAGAGGAGCTGACGGGGTGGGGTGGGGGGGCAGCTAGAAGTGATTTATTCAGACTCACAACAAGCTTCAAACAACCACCACAATCCTCACAATCAGCACGCATGTCTCTGGACCAATGCAGACATCACTATAACATGATGCACACACACACACACACACACACACACACACACACACACACACACACACACACACACACACACACACACACACACTATAAACGTGTGTGTGTGTGTGTGTGTGTGTGAGTCTTTGTCTTCACTCAGTTTAACCTGCAGAAACTCCTGAGGCCTCAAAACTCTTATTGTAATAATAATAATAATAATAAAAACTATTATTAATGTTGTTATTTTTATTGTTGTTGTTTTTATGTTATTGCTTTTATGCAGTGTTGTCTTTAGCTTTCGTCACCGCAGCTGACTCCATGTTTTACTGTTAAACATGAGTACAGGTTTGATTCAAGTGTGACTCTGCTCCCACCTGCTGGAGCTGCAGATCGTCTGCAGAGAGAAGCAGCCAACGCCCACTCATGAGCACTGAGTGCTGATCCCAGAAAAGTTACCGGTGACCCGATGAGCCTGCTGGTTGAGCATCAATGAGCGCTGCGTTCTCAGGGGCCGACCAGGCCGCCAAACACCGCCCTCTTTAGCTCTAATTGAGGCTGACAGGTGGATCACAGGTGGATGAGAGGGGGCAGCAGGAGGGCAAATGAAACATGAACCCAAGAGGAGTCAGGGCCTCGTGGGGGCCAGGTCCCACACAGCTTTAACTTGCAGCAGCTAAGCTCACCTGTTCAGGACCCAAAAATGATCCAGATTAAAGCGGATTACCGTCTTCTTCCTGAACAGACTGAAAGCTGGGAGCTGTTTGTTCACTGGAGATTTACCTGTGACAGAAAAGACTTACAGCTTACCTGAAGAACATCACCTGAACGATAGAGATAGAAAACCTGAATCCTCTACACCCTGAGCCGAGCACCAGCAACTCCTCACACACTTCGCTTTATTCTGCAGATGTTCTTGTGTAGTCCTGAGAAACATCCATCTGAGGTCACAGAGGAGAAGCTGCTGGAAATGAGTGCAGATGTTGGAGAAGCATCAGCTTTGCAAATGCCTGCGCACACTGCACACTTCGCCGCAGGCGTCGAGCTGTTAGCACCGTGAGTGGATGTGAGAGGAATTTAAAGGCAGAAACACACGGAGCCAACATTTCATTCTTCTCAGAGTGTCGAAGTCACGTCAAGATGGTTTACTGAGAGCTGGAGCAAAGCCCGGAGCAGACATCAGAAAACATCAGAGCTTTTTTATAAGGCTGATCAGATTCAATCAAATTTACTGAAGCAGTAAAGTGTGAAGGAAACAGATGTCAAGTCAGACAGAGTTTTCAGTGTCCAGCCTGCTCTGCTGTGTTGATCTCTGACAGTCATAGTTATAAAAGCAATAAATGACCAGCAGATCCTGCCAAACTCATCTCTTCACCTGATCTCTACCCTGACTTACTCTAAAAGCAAATCAAAAAATAACAAAACAGAGCCTGCAAACGACCCAGCAGAGCTCAGGCGGACACACACCTGTCCTACATGTGCAAACACTGGAAACTCAAAAAAGGCTCAAACATCCAGGCAGCAGCTCACATTTGTAATTGGAGTAAGCAGAAGGTTTGAAATCAGACGTAACACACAAAATAAACCTGTCATGGCTGTTTGAAGGCAGGCAGAAATGGTGGACCCAAGAGCAGGACTCACGGAGGCAAATGTAAACTCAAAAACACTCAGCTTTATTGCTGGATTGCAGAAAAACAGGAAACTAGCTAAACTGAGAATACAAATAAACCAAACAGGCGGGCAGACGGAACACACAGTGCAGAATGAGGGACGACGTGATGACGAGCAGGAGAAGACACAGACACTAAATACAAGAGGTAAACAGGACCAAGAGGAAACAGCTGGGAGACACAACCGACACTGATTACACAGACGAGACGGGGGAGCACGCAAAACTGAGATAAGACAAAGACCTGCAAAGTAAAACAAGAAACTCAACAAAAATGCAGAGACACAGACTCAGAGACACGGGCTTTACACAGAGACCGACTGAACTAGAGCATAAGATAATAATAATAATAATAATAATAATAATAATAAACACAAAATGCTGGGTCAATTGACCCAGGACCACGACAAAACCTGCTTCCAACCTGGTTTTACAAAATCCTGAGCTTATAAATGAGGGGGCAGGGGGGTGTTGAGGAAGGCAGAATGAAATATATAATTATGGAGACAGCAGTGAAATCAGTATGCCCGTGAAGCTGATGTAAAAAACAACATGGAATAATAATGACAAATAAATATTGCTGTAATTGGACCAAAACCTGTACAGTTGGCTGTAAATGATGAACATCCTGTTAACACAGTCTAAAGTTTCCTGATTGGGTGTTTCCATTTCCATCAACGGCGTCCCAGAGCTTGCTGGTGTTTTCTCACCATTTAGCTTTCAGAGATTCTTCAATTAAACTATCACAGAGTGGGAAGCCGGGTGGGAATTAGAACTTAGTGTTATCCTCTAGATTTTCCAAGGTAACATAACATTTCAGGGCTCTTCCGGGATTCTGTAACAGGAAGTCCGAAAATAGCTATATTTGTGTCCTCTGTTAGCTTCATCTTTGGCAACTAACGTGATGAGAGCAGCTTCTACAGTTAAAACAATTGACAGTCCTGAAGACACGATAAGACTGATGATACAACCTGATGCCTTCAACCATGCTGAAACAGCAAAATACAAACTCAAAGGAGACTGTGTTTGAAGAAATGAATGTCACAGCCACTGCAGTCCACCAGCTAACAGAAAAGCTCCTACCTGCACAAAGCTGCACATCACGTGATATCCAAACATGGGCAGGCTGGGCCGACTCTCTCTGTAAACATGGATGGTGTAGATGGACATGATAACAGGCTCCGGGTTGCTGCCGTCCGTCACCAGGATGCTGATTTTGCTGTTGCCGAGGCCAACCGGGTAGTTCGCCATCCTGAAGGAAGAAACTTCTTGTTAATCCTGCAAGGTGGCTGCAAGGAGGCGCTCTGAGGTAGTCCTCTGTGAAAAGGTGCAAATGGAGCTAAACAGCCAGAACAGTGATATCCACCTGCTTCACATTTTATTTGAGTTTTATAAATCCAGCATGGATCACAAGTCTGAACCAAAATGAAACAACTCTTGTGTCCTTTCCATCTTCCTCATAAAAGCCCAGCATAATGTTTCCAAGCCATGACTCCAGCAGACGTTAGCAGCATAGTTAAAGCCCAGAAGAGAAAGTAATAACTGGTTGAATGTGGTGCTGTCAGCAGGCTGCTGCTCGCTTCATGCCCCAAATCAAAATGGAGGATGCTATAAAGCAGTTCATGCTCTGATTTTACTACAATAGAATTGTGTTAAAAGAATCTAATAAAGGAAGTACATCTATTGTCTCGACCCCTGCCTAAACATGCTGTCCAATCAAATGTCACATTTCAGGATTCCTTTCATTCAGGACTATCTCTGCTGCACCAAGGACCAGGAAGTCTGGGAGTTGTTCTTGACATTCTCTGCTGTAACCTGCTGGTTTTTACAGTCCTGGTCTCACCTGGGTCCTTGGTGCTCATCCAGGTGGATCCTGCAGGCCAAGCTGACGGGTTCTGGACGGATCCGAACCATCATTGTGTCAAAGGTTACTTCTGCATGGTATTCTTTCACCAGGGGATGGAACGGGGGGTTCAGGGTCAAGGGCGGATCTGTGTAGATCTGTCGGAGGTGGGGGTCCACACAGAGACCTGAAACAAAGGAATCAGCATGAGGTTCAATCTGATCTACTCAAGGTTCTACTTCCTGGATCCTGTACATGAAGGCAGTTCAGCTTTGCAGAACTTGAGAATCACCTGCACACCTCAGCTTTTACCCTCCCCCATGACACCCACCACTAATGAACAGAGCTATTACAGCAGATTACTGAGCAGGTCTCGCCCAGGAAGTCCCTGAACCTGTTTGGGGGTAAAACTATCTCCTGGTTCCTCAGGTGGAAACCAAGCATCCTCCTCTAGGCTGAAAATTGAAGGCTGAAGCTGGAACTCTGTTAAAGAATAAAACTTTGCGAATGCTGTGATCACACTTTGGCTGCGTGGATCAGAAAACCTCTGATGCTTGTACCAAGTGTAACCTGCAAGCTGCATCCACTAACCACAGCTTCACATCCACCTGTATGTTGCAGCAGATAACCGTAAGTGACGCTGATGCTTTTCCATCTGCAAACAAATGCCATTTGTCCCACTGCCACCAGGAAGCACCGGTGAGTCAGTCCATATCTACATCAGTGGGACAGATGTGAGCAGTACCAGGACCAGCGATGAGCACATTCTTCCTGTGTTTCTCTCACAGGTGTAGGTGTGAATGGCTGTCTGTGTTAGCCCTGTGACACACCTGTAAAGGTATGGTTACACTTTGGACAGTGTTTCTGGAATGCAGTAGCTGGCGAGCTGATTGGAGACCAAAACAGCCAACCAGAATTTTTGCATCCAAGTCTGTGGCTGGTTGGTTTTGAGGCACATTTATAACGTGTACAGAAGAGTTGAGAGCGGGAGCGACACACTGAGAGCAGGTCCACAGATCTCTGTCAGAACACAGAGCAGAGATCTGAGAAAGAGCAAATGCTCACAACTGAGCGAGAGTTATTTTGTGTGTATATGGAAAATCGCAAACACTGAAATAGATTTCTTGCACGCAGCTGTGAATTTTGTTCGCTCAAATTAAGCTTTTCTCCTCTCAAAATAATTTCCTCCCCAAAATGCAACATTTGTACTTGCAAAAATTATTTACGTGCGCTCAGAATAGAGGCACAAAAATAACTCCATATAAAGGTGCACCTGCCTGTCGCCTTGTGACACCTAGGACAGGCTGTATGGATCCACAAACACAAATTATTGATCATTTCGAAAGTGGAGGTGGAAGAAGAGGACTGGACCCACCCACCGAGTAGCATCATGTGACCACATGTGTTTTCAGATGTCAGCACTGGTCTAAGATCCACTTCTCACCTTCGTCCTGCGAGAAAGACAGAGCTGGCTGCTGATAGGGTGGTTCGTCTGTCCTGTGAGAACATCAGACATCGACCTTCTGTGAACATCTAAGTTCACACTCAATGGATCATCTCACACCTGTGAGCCTCTCACACCTGTGAGCCTCTTACCTGCAGCTCCTGTTTGTCTTCAGCTTGTAGAAACCTTCGATCTGGATCAGGAGGTCAGAGAGGCCGCGAATCGAGGTTGAGGAGGAGGAAATGCTGGGATACAGCTGCGGGGACAAACAAGGTGGACACACACAGTTAACACTGATGAAGAAGAAGATGATGAAGGAGGTGGGACTTAACTAACCAGCTGAAATGCTGATGGCGTCTTCATAAGCAGATGAAAATGCAGCAGAAGAAGAAACTCGTCTTCAGACAAACACACGCCGAGTGTCCCTGTACATCCAGCATACTGACACACACGCACGCACGCACACACACACACACACACACACGCGCACACACACACAGAGTCAAGTGGGTAACATTTACGTTTTTTATTTAATAAAAACAAACAAAATTTTATTTTTTATTTATGGATCAATTAAATGTCTGTAGGACATCCATCAGGTTTAATTAATGTTTTACTTTAGGACAACACGCTACTCACCTGGCTTCCCTCCCTCTCAGAGGATAGGTGTGTGTGTGAGGACAGGTGTGAGCGTGGCGGCAGCAGGAAGTGCAGCGTATCCTCCAAGATCAGGTCTTTGGTGATCTGTTGGTCGAAGGCATCGCTGCTCAGAGCTGAAACGTTTAATTGCGTGTCCACCTGAAGAGGAGAAGCAGACCAATCATAGAGCAGCTAACGTCAAGGCGCCCTCTGCTGGTCATTCACCTGAACAGCTCAGGCTGGTTATGTGTTTCAGGTCCAGTAAAGTGTGGTTATTCGGCTCCAGTCAGAGACAGTTGGTGTGCTGGGTCATCAGGTAAGTCCACCTCCAGGTGTCTAAGCAGCTCAAAGCTTTTTCTTCTTCATGTGTTTGAGCTCTTTCACCCAGAGGAGGCAGAACTTCTCTGGAAGGTTGGGCTGAATGTGAGAAGTTAATGGTCAAACTCTTACCTGGACGACCACAGGTGTGAAAGAGCCACTGAAGAGCAAAGTGAAGGTGAGCAGCTGGAAGCACAACACACACCTGAAACACACAGTAGTGACAACGTGAGCCACCAGGGGGCACAGACTGCACGTTCAGTAAACATGACAGATTCAGTCTGAGGCTTTTTAAAATCTTCAGCTGAAACTAAAACAGATAACCCGACACTGTGCCAATCTTTTTACCTACCTTTCTTTCTTACTTGCTCCCTACCTTCCTACTTTTAGCTGCAGTTTGAAGCAACTGCAGACAGACAGGTGTGCAGTGAGACAGGTGTGTATTGAATCTGGATTGTGAAACAGGAAGTAAAATTCGGAGTTTCAGCTAAGAATTCACCTGCTTATGGTTCTCTGCTTGTTATTGGTCGACGCTGCAGCCGCCTGCAGCACTTTAATTATCACCTGCTTGACCTGCTTCAAAGCCTGATGGGAGCCTGCTGGATCAAGGTGCTGCAGCAGGAAGTCCCTGAGCTGACAGGAAAAGAAGGAGCAAAAGGCTAACACCAATGGTCATTGGTAACTTTATTGTTTCCAATGGGAAATTGATTTGCATGTCCACACATTAAGCAACACATACATTTTTAAACAAAGTAAAAGAAGATGTGTTAGCAGTGAAGTGTTAGCAAGCCCAACACAGGAACATGTTTTACCTTCACAGGTCGGCCCCTCGGCTGCTGACTGGTCGTCACCACGCTGATGTCATGGAGGAAAGAAGTCAGCGGGGTCACTGAGGTCACCAGGATATAAACATTCACCATGGCAACCAGAGCAGGAGGCGGAGCTTGGCTGTCAGGGAAACTGTCAGAGAAACAGGAAATGTTACCTCACAGAACTGAGACGACTTCCTGTTAGCTGGTCACATACACACCTGTCCAGAGGAATCTGCAGCTTCTGACTGGTCGATCCACAGGCATGAGGGTTCATGGGTAAACGAGACTCTAAGAGAAACAGGAAGAGGTTAGCTGAGACTTTCAGATTAAAGCTCAGTTACAGGCAGTGCTCTTATTTGGAAGTAATGTCTAGTTTTGGATGAGCACAGATCATGCGACTTAGGAAACAATCAGCTGATCTATCACATCCTCTAGTTTAATCAAGATCGATCAGCTGATTGGATTTACCTGCAGAGGACTCACCTGTCAGCTGGGAGTGTGTGTAGAAGCGACACAGACCTCCACCCACGTTTGAAAATGCTTCTATCAGCTCGGGCAGCAGGTTCACCTGAGCACACACACATAGTTGAGCTGTTATGTCATCAAACATGCCGTCAGTTGACACAGACAGGACAGGGGAGGCTCACCGTCTGATGGCGCTGCAGGTGAGAGAAGGAGATCCTCCTCAGACAGCTCTGCTCAGACGTGCTGAGGCACAGCAGGAGGCTCCACCCACCTACGCCTGTAACCATGGAGACACACAGGAGCCTCACCTGTAGTTCAGTGGCGTTTTACTCACAAAGCAACAAATCACATCAGTCAGGTAGACTCAGATCTACAGCAGGCTGAGAGGGACATCCTCTTCTTTGCACTTTCAGATAAAATAAAAGAGCCGCCTGCACGAGTCCCAGCTCGCCCCAAACTCTGCACCTTTAACTGTGAAAGACCGAATCCAAAACCAACAGAGGCCTTTTCTACTTGTTTTACACAAAGAAAACAGGAACATGTGGAAGTGATTATTGGCAGGAAACGCTCTGCGGTGGGCTTTTGGCTGGAGTTGTTTGGTTTCAGCAGAAAGAGACCAAAGCAAGATGTTCAACACAGACAACTGCAACAGTGGGACCATCCTCAGGCTGTGAGCCAATAACACACAGATTTAAACCTGATGTAAAGTGTAGCTCCATCCATTCGTCCATCCATCCATCCCCCTACAGTGAAAACAAGTTGAGGTTCTGCTTTGTCTCTTTCTGTGTTGTTTAATGTCCAAGCATGAGCTAAAGAAACTTCCTGTTCCAGCTTCCTGCCGTCCTCGGACTGCATGAAGCTTCACTTCATGCTCTCAGGTTTCTCTCAGCTTCCCCTCAAACCTCCAGCTTTACCGACTCATTGCTCCTCAAACATAGGGGGACACAGACAACACAATAATGTACCTGCCGCTGATCACATAAGCCAATCAGTGAAGTCTTTGTTACTCTGATCTAGAGGTTCAGGTAGAGGTTAGGTTATTAAGTAATTCATAAATAATAATACATGACTAAAGCCAACACGTTCTTACAAAGATGGTGTAAACAAGGCCTCTCATGATACTGATATAATGTTTCATAACACTGACCTTACAACAAACATGAACTGTAATGAAAGGAAACATGGTGATGAATGCTTGATGAAGGATGTTAAGAAAATACCTGATGGAATCATCCAATCAGAGGTTCAGATCTCTTCACTGCCACAAAATTCAGTTTATGTGGTGATGAACGTGTGAACAAATCTGCATTATTATTATTACACTCATATCTCCCTGAATTGTTCTTGATGTTCTGTGCTGTCGATAAAGCATCTTTGAATTTGACATCAGCAGCTGGATGACCCTCTGGTGTGTTTTCAGGCTGAGGGGGCGAGGTTAATCCCAGAGTGACAAGAAGTATGTAAGCCCCTCTGTGGTAACACAGACGGAGGCCATTTGTCGGTCTTGTGCATGCTCGTGTTGCTCTGCCGTGGCGTGCACGGCTGCAGTGATTTTCCACAAACACTCTCTGAGGTCCATCTGCTCTCACAGGAAGTCTCCACCCTCCCCCACCCACAGGAAACCCTGACCTCTGCTTGCTCAGGTCGCTGTTTAAAGCTCCGGCAGGGTGGAGCCGTCTGAGCGCACTCACACTGTTTACATGCTTGAGTCTGTGTGTGTGTGTGTGTGTGTGTGTGTGTGTGTGTGTGTCTTTCTGAGAGGTTGAAATGTTTAAATAAAGGTTTGTTCAGGATCAGATTCATAGTGTTGATTTTCCCAGCAGCACCTGAAGCCCCTACAGCACCCCTCAGGTGTATATTTACCTTGCGTGTTCCTCAGGAAGCTGCTGGTCTCAGCGTATCTGGACACGTGGACCTCGTAGTCCATCTGCTGCAGGACTCTCTGGTACAACTGGACCTCAGTGTCTGAGGCTGGGTGTCGCCCTGTCAGAACCACGGCCCGGCACCGGTGGGGGGGCCTCTGAGAGGAGAGCTGCACCTGAGGGGGCAGACAGGAGGGCGTGTGGAGAAAGCTTTAAGAGAGTTTGACACAGCTGTGTGACACCTGTGGAGCTCCGGATCATGGACCACTCAGAGGTGAACATTTATATATACCATGAAGCTGTGTCAGCCCTCAGACTGAGGTCAACTCGGCGCTCTGATGATGGCTGTCTGCACACCTTCAGCCTGTGAAGTATTTCTGAGTGTGAGCTCACCAAAGAAGAAGAAATGCAGTCAGCTCAGGCCTGCAGCTCTGAGGCTGGGATGCTGTTTTCCCAGGAGCGTAATTTCCAGGGGGGTTAAGACCCCCCCAATAATCAGATCCAGCCAATATAACCCCCCCAATAAAATTATGAATTATCTTGCATAAATAGCTTGTTAATTTTCTTTAATCATTTAAATTCTTACAAGTTGCATGTTTAATCATCTGGTAATATGACACCCTGACACCCCCACCCCATTCACCAAATACTTGTT
>VURO01048442.1:0-12980 GCA_015108175.1 Pelvicachromis taeniatus
TCGCCGTTGCAATTGGCAGCAGTTTCCACATAGACACCAGTAGTTTCCCCCACTCTCACGTCCTTGTGTGACGGATTGCTTTCATCTTCATCTAAACTAAGTACAACTATTTTCATCCTCTGTCTCGGTTTGCTCTGGTTCAAACTGGAAAGGTTGAACAGAAGTCATGTCCAGTGCACTGCTAACTGTAAACTTGATGTGGTTCAACTATATGACGTCACTACCCAGAGTGCATTGAGAAGTAAATAACAATGGCGGCCTACTGGTAAATTGGTTTTATATAAAATGTGCTTAAAAGGAAAACATTTTGCGTATTTTAATACCACGTATATATTATTGAAATCACAGTACATATTTTAGTGCAGACTTGTCATAATAGTCGGGGTTCCCTTTAAAACTAATTTGGTTTTCCCCCGACTTTAGTGACAGCATGCACTGGAAAAAGTATAATTTACACACAGTTGTGCAAAATTTGGTAACTTATGTCATCATACAACTGTGATCCAAAGGGTTTCTTGTGATGTCAGCAATGCTTGTTTGGTTTGTTTCTTAGAGGAAATTCCTCATCTTCGTACGCCTCTCATTAGCTCTTCAGAAGTTTGAGGCTTGGGCTGCTGAAGTAAATGGTAAATAAACTGTTACTTATATAGCATAGACAACAACAACAAGCCTTTGTATCTCCTGATTCCTTCTCCATAAAACCAAAAGCATAGCATGTCTTTTTGGCCCGAGTGTAGATAACTGAAGCAGGCACTGAAGTCTGAGTCTTAACCCTGGATTCATCAGTAAATAGGACCCTTATTTTCCTGTTGTGTCCTGTATATGTCAGTCTTGAAGCGTTTGTCCTTGTTACCTCTGCTGAGAAGTGGTACAGAGACCACTAATCATCCTTTAACACCACATGTGTCTTTTTGTGACCTTGGCGTATTGATTTTCTGATGGTGTGCTCACTTTTGGTGTTCTCGTTTGTGCTTTGGATGCAACTGATACAGTTTCTGGAAAGTGTTTCAGAGTACAATGCACAGCCTACTTAGAAACCTTCAGTCTGCTGACAAAGCCTCTCTATCCTTATAACCTATCCTATGACCTGATGGCGTGTTTTCAGATGTCACAGTACTGATTAGTAAACCATTTTCTGTAGGCAACGTGAGCTATAGGAACATTAAAACTATAGGAACAGCTAAAAATGGCTGCAAGTGATTTACATGATCATCAATTATACACAGTGCTTCAGCAGAACAGCTGTAACTTCATTTTAAATTCATTGTACACTACAATTTTTGTACCCAACTGCTGGAACAAAAAACTATCAAATGCATTCTAGAGGTATACTTTATATCACAGGGTTACACTGCATATTGAAAATAATCTGAATGATTTATTGCTGCATGGTTCCCCGAACATGCAGAAAAATAACATCATACCTATATGAAAAGCTGTTTTATAATAAAAGTGTCTCTGGTATGCACAGAGTCCTTGGTTTCAATGACCTGAATGGGATTTACTGCACACGTCCAAACAAAGACATAGTCACAGATAATGACATTAGACGGGCACCAAAGAAATTAATAAATGAGATGGGAAGGCTCGTCTCCGTTACACAGGCCATAACTGTGTCCCAGAGCAAACAACATGATGAGTAACTTGACTGATGATAAATGTCGCTCCTGCAGACAGCGAGGCTGAGGCACAGGCTGGTGCTGTGACGTCTCCAAAACAAACGGACAGATTAATCTGAGCAATGCAGGAATGCAAAGGAGAAACTGAGCAGGAGGCAGACGTCTCTGTCTCTTCGTCCATGACATATGATCCTTTAAGTGTTTTACTTTCTCAGAGGAACCTGCTTTCTCAGAAGTAGCTTCAAAACTGATTAAAATGATTTCATCTGAAAGATTACTCCTCATCTGCATATTATTCTGTGAAGTTATGCAAAACAGTAAAAGATTTTGGCATGTACTATATTTTGCCCTGTTGTAAATATCAAGGAAATTTGGAAATATCTTTAAATTCAAACAACATTGTAAGACACAAAAGAAAGAAGTAAATGTGACCAACAGTGATATTCAGGTAGGCTGTGGCAGTTAAACGATGCTCAGTTGTTAATAAAGGGCCCAAATTGTGCCATGAAAATACCCCCCACATCATTACACCACCAGCAGCAGCCTGCACCGTTTATACGAGGCAGGACGGAACCATGCTTTCATGTTGTTTGTATCAAATTCTGACGCTACCGCCCTGTCATCAAACTGGGCAATATTCCCATGTCCAAAATCTTCCCATGTCCAGTTTTGGTGAGCGTGTTCAAAGTGTGACCTCAATTTCCTGTTTTTAGCTGACTGGAGTGGCACTCATTCAGATTTTTCTTCTGCTGCAGATCATCTCCTTCAAAAGTTAATGTGTGTTCACACCAAATTTAATGTGTGTTCACACCAAATTTAATGTGTGTTCACGTCAAAGCATGCAGGAGATCATCTCCTGCATGCTTTGATTATAATGACTGGTTACTTGTTGCCCTCTGGCCATCGTTTTAAAGTACCTTTGAGGAAGACCAAAAGACTCCAGGGTTCTTTTATCCCTACTGCAATCTCCTTAATGGCAAATAACCGTCTTGTGGCTTTTTATTATTATTGTTTTGTTTACTCTTATTGTTGCCTTGCTGCTAAACCAATTTCCCCTCGTGGGAAAATAAAGTATTTGAATTGAATTGAACTGAAGTTCAGTTACTGTTGCCTTCCTATTAGCTGACATCTGGCATCAACAAGGCATTTTCAGCCACAGACCCACCACTCCCTGGACATTTTCTCTCTTGGATATTTTCCCTGTAAACCTTAAGAGATGGTTCTGTAGGACAATCCCAGTATTAAGCAGTTGGGCACTAACATTGCCACATTCAGAGTTGCTTCAGTCACCTTTCTTTTCCATTCTGATGCCCGGTTTGAACTTCAGCAGGTCACACAACCATGTCTACAAACCTAAATGCATTGAGTGTAAACTGACATACATTTGTATTCAAAACAAGAGTGTACTTACAGCTCCTGTCAGAACTGTAATAGTCAGACTTCTGCTGCTCTTCAGGACTTTCACAGCCTGGAAATTTTGAAACAGAGGATTTTAAATAACCCTTGTAAAGTTCCGTTTTATGAAGTAAAGGAAAAAAAAAAACAGATTGAGCAAATCAACAATCTCTGGAGCCTGTTTTGCATGTCCTATCTACATTCATCGAGGTGTGAATTATCCAGTAAAATATAGGAATCTGCTGCAAGCTTGGTTTAGGCCATCAGCCACAGGAGGGATTTTTGCTGGTTAAACACTAATTTGGCTTTGGTTATGCAGCTCAGTGATTTAAGCTGAGAACAAACACCAGCAGTGATAGAGGACTTAACATTTACTACCATCAGAGGCATAGTATTTTAAAGCAAAGCTAAAAAAATAAAAATAAAAAACATATAGAAATAATTAAATTAAGCAAAACATACCTCTCTGTGGTCCATGTTGGTGAAATCCACGCCGTTCACCTCCACAATCTGGTCTCCAGCCTACATTTTGACATGAGGCACATATTCACTGTCAGTAGGTTTATGAGTATCAACATTTCATACAATCTCTGTGGTCTTTTAAAAAAGATCACCTCAAGCCCAACTTCTGCAGAGAGGGAGCCTGGCTTGACATTGCTAATGTATATACCAGGTTTCTGGGTTGGACCACTGGATATGCTGATGCCCATGCCCTTGGTACCAACAAGACTGAGGAAAACTTTCTTCTCCTTGATCTCCTTTCCTCCAATGGATGCCAAGCCTGCCACACTGCTTTTTTTCTCCTTGAAGAGTACAGGGGAAGTCTTTAAGCTGGCTGCTAAACAAACACCATTAAGAATAAAGTATTATTTCATCTCTCACCCCCGATTCAGACACAAACTGGTCGACAAACTGCCACTTGAGGGGTTCATCTGATGAGCTGGAGAAATGAGGAAAAGTTATGAGAATTCAGCCCTGCGCAGCAGCACTATTCTAGAGCACGCCACTGTTTATTACAGCAGTAATATACACGTTGATTCATAGCTCACGTTTTCACTGGGATCATCCCCACATCTGCACAGAAAAACAACAAGATAACACAAGTTAGATCACTTTCATGTTAGCAGATAATGGCGCTACTAATGGAAGAAAAGTCTGTGGTTAACCTACGTCGAACTTTGAGTGACACGATATTCTTTGTCTTGATGAGACTGATGACCTCCTCGTGGATACAGGAGGAAATTGAGTATCCATTGATACGTACAATCTCATCGCCAACCTACATATGAAGACAGGAGAATATATAATAGATGAGATTTTAATGCCGTTATGTAAATTTAAGTGGTGTACAATCGAATGCTTCCTTTATAAGCCTATTTTACACTAAGTAAGGCCAGTTTAAAACTACGCACTTGCAACAAAAAAATGAAATGTATTCAGTTAAAATTTCAAAATATACAGTAGATTCCTGTATTTAATTAGGCCAGCATTATCATTATTATCAACACAGGTCTCAGTAGTAGTAAGTAGTTATTTTATTATAACAGTTATAAAACAATTAAAGCACAAAAAAACATGTAAAAATAGATTAAGTAAGTACAATGGTATATATCTAAAATGTGAATTAAATAAAAAACACTATGACAAAAAAAAATACTGGCAAACTTGAGTGCTCCCCTTCAGCCTCCTAGTAGACACACCTATGGCATCAATTTTAATCTCCTACACTGCCTCGTTCTCCAGTTATCGCATTCACAAACTCCACGCCACTCGCCTGCCCGCCCAGTGGGGCGATGACAACACCCAGTTAGCCTTTGACAGCAGAGGGGTAAAAACTAATCAGAATTTTAAAGAAATATAATAGAGTAAAATAAGTATAAATGTAAAAAGACAGAATATTTCACGTGTAAGGCGAATGTGTTAACCACTACAACATAGAGCCACTTTTTATGAGATAAAATGGAAAAAAAATAAGAACTAATCAAATTTAAGTTTACTATTTTACTGACATTTTCTGTTTAAATTCAACTAGAACCGGGAATATTATTCCTAGTTATTAGGGGTGGCTGTAGCTCTCAGGTGGTAGAGCGGGTCACCTCCTCACCGGAAGGTCGGTGGTTCGATCCCAGGCTCCTCCAGTCTACATGCCAAGTATCCTTGGGCAAGATACTAACCCCATGTTTGCCTACTGGAGATGGGTCAGAGGGCCCGGTGGCGCCAGTGTCCAGCAGCCTCAGTCAGTGCGCCCCAGGGCAGCTGTGGCTACAGTGTAGCTTGCCATCACCAGTATGTGAATGACTGAATGTAGTGTAAAGAGCTTTGGGGTTCTTAGGGACTAAGTAAAGCGCTATACAAATGCAGGCCATTTACCATTTACCAATATTAAATCCACCCTCATTATAAAGAGATATAATTATTCCACATGTGGATACATTCATAAATAGTGCTGTAACCCCTGTCTGTATATATTGTTTTAAAAGTATAAACATTCTGTAGAGAAAAGCATAAAGTATAATTATAATACCTGTAGGCCCACATTATCAGCTTGTCCATCTTTTATAATCTGGGATATATAAAGACCACAGCCAAACTCAAGCCCTCCTCGGACGCTCAGACCTAGACCATCACGATTGGTCCGATCCAAACGCACCTCTTTTAACTTCCTGCACACATCAGGTCAGAGAAGAAAATATAAAGCAAGATGTGTGAGCCAACGAAAGCTAATGTAAGGTAAATGTATGCCAGGGTCAGTAACCGCATGCTAGAAAGGCAATAAATACCCATGTTGTACTCACCTTGACCTCTTGGGGGTGAGCAAGTCATACTCCACCTGGTGTTTGAGAGGGATGAGAGGCCGGATGGCGTCAAACAAGGGGAGGCGCTTTGGTTCGTTAATTACCAGCTTTAGGTCTCCCACCAGCACTCGCAAATCCATCGACCTGGAAAGTGAGGAGGATAATTAGTGGTTTGACAACAATTTACCACATCTGCTCACTTAGGCAATTACAAAACGGTGAACGCTCCCCTTAAATAAGAAAGTCATTAAAGTAATTACCAAAAAGGCTGGGATGCTGTGCAAAATGTAGATAATTATTTCAACTCATATTTAATTGTTTCAAAGACCTAGTCATCATATTTTTGTTTCATAATTTGATAATTGGTTTTCAAAGCATGTCTGGAGTGCAGGTGGGTCAGTTTAGGAACCAGACTCTTTTCCTGATCCGTGTGGGAGTTGGCAAGACATTGACAAGGAGATTAAAATCTCACTTCTATCAGAGTCTACACACCAGATTTTTTTTAAATGTTTGTACTACACCTTCTGCACCAACTGATGCAATTTATCAGGGTTAGCACAGCAATCTCTCTAGAGCCACAGGGATTTTTTTTTCTTCCATCATAATGAAAAAAAATTCAGAAAACATGTAAATGTCCCTTTGAGTGTTTTTTATTTTAGGATAAAGGGCCACTGGATCAGCAAGTAACGCAGTAAAGTAAATGCCATGGTATAAAGTTCTTCCAGGTCACCTTCCTTTTGAATTATTAATATGTGCCATTTTAGCTCCATTTGGAGGTTGAGCATAAAAAGAGCTTTTGTTGATAACTGGCCAGGCTTGTCGGAGCTCAGTGGAAACCGATCAGAGGCATAACCAATAGGGTCACAGGACTGTGCCTCTGTACAAAGATTAATTGAAACCTAGACTTATCCCTCCCCCCCTCTCGTGCCCTCCAGGACCACAGTTTCATCAAAAACCATGATCAAGAGGAGGGTTTGAACCAGAGGTCTGCATGCATTAAAACTGTCAGGGACAAGATTAATGGCTCTGAAATATTATTCATGAAAACGTTAAAAGCTAGAGAAAACATACAAAAGCACAATAAGATGTTTTTTGTATTTAAATCTATACAAATACTACAAAGACCCATACCTGCCTACAGTTTCTTTGTTGTAACCCTTTTTGTCTATAGTTATAGCAAAGTTATTTAAGGACATAATCTATTCGATAATTAGTCATAAAGTGTGAAAATTCAGTGAGGAAGTACAACGCGCACTCTGTAGACATGCTGAGCAGTGACAGATGGTACTCACTGGTGATACATGCGGAGGACGTCATACAGGTAATCCTTTTCTGCTTCATTTTCAATCAGCAACTCCACCTGCAAGAAAACACAAGCATCTGGTACCATCCTTCTTCATTAAGCCCCCTGAAACACACCGTATCTCTCTCCTGTGGTCCTGTCAGCTACAGGGGGTGAGCCACCAGTGTGTGTGTGTGTGTGTGTCCGAGTCATACAAACCTGATGACGGTTCAGTTGCAGCAGGATAGTTTTAAGAAACCGTTTGGGCCAATCGCAGATAAAACACATTTCACTGTCTGTTTCCACCAAAATCTGTCCTAAAATAAGCTGAAAGCCTCACTTTCGAAGACATTAAAGTTCAGATAAATCCCTGGATGATGAGGGTCCAATGTGCTAAACGTGTCATGAGCTGCCCTTGTCTAACCATCAAACCCCTGGGAGGAAATAATGGCCGCAGGGATGAAGAGAGGCTGCAGTAGGAAGGTCAGGAGTGTCATCTTACATCTCAAAAAGAGGTAAACATCCACACACGCATGCCTCATGTTGAACAATCAGACCTTCAAATGAAAGAACGGGTATCAGAGAGCACACACCCTCCGAGGCCCATTTCTGCAGGGGTTAAAGTTAAGGCATGGGTGTGTGAATGGTGTTTATGATGGTCATAAACGTCTCTTTTTCCAGCAGACTGAGCCACATGGACTTCGGCACCATAAACCAGTAAGGCATTAGATAACTTGTTAGGCAGATACGCATTTCTGGTTTAAAGATCAGAAGTGTTTTCATAAAGTAAGCTTCTCTATCACAATGTAGCACCTACAGAATAAAAATGTGTGATTTTTATGCAAATAAAAACACAATAAAATAATAATCCAATTTTCAGGTGACTCAGTCCATAAAACTGACAAACATCTTCAACCAAGCAATTAAGACAGTGTCGCAAACAGAAACAAAGCCCATTTGTAGCTCATTCACCCCTCAGTCTCTAATTAAACCCGTAAATTGTCCCATCTCTTCCGCTTAGCTGCACGTATGTGACACATTATCTATTGCTAAAGCGCCCTTTGTGAAGAGCCTACAATATGGGACTCTGCTTGCCTGCGTGCAGCACATATGGCTGTGAGGTGATCCCTACATGCTCTGGGGATGAAAATGCCTTGAACATATGGTGTTCTCTTCCTCTGTTATCTTTTGCTCAACATAACATTTTTGGGGAGGAAGTAATGCTGTAGTGTTTCAACACCACCCACACATCAAAGTATAATTTCATTTTAACCCACTGCATGAATGCACCCTGAATCCTAATAACATTGTATACTGCTTGTTGTTGACTATAGTGACCTCTGCTGTGTAACTTTTACCTGAGTAAGAGTAGGGTACCAGTCAGGGGGGGAAATATACAAAAGCTGTTCTCCAGCAACCTCTTAAGGCTTTAAAGTATGGAAAATTGTGCAAGGAGATTTAAGTGTAATCAAAAAGACAAAATCCTCCGACACTAGTTTCACTTGGGCAACATATGAGATTAGAAGCAGTTGTTTCAGCTAAATAAAAACCCGTTAATCTACTACTACAACTACTACAACAACAACAACTTTACTTCTTAATTAAATGTTTGAATTACTGTCAAAATAACTAAGGTTCTTTTGTTTATTTGTTTTTTATCTGTCGCTCTCTCGGACAGGCCTGTCTACGCAACATCTCACCGGCAGACACCTGAGCCAGCCAGCCAGCGAAGAGACAACCAGGTAGAAAAAGAGCTTCATTTAGCATTCGTTTAAATTGTGTAAGAATAGTAAAGAAAAGATGTTTTTTATCATACCTTGTGTCTAAATTCTCGAGCAACTTTGCGCTCCATTGTTGAGAGACACTACAAAACGGTCCGACGTGAGAGCTCAGCGTTGGTCAAGTTTGACGGGACGCGGCCGGAGGTCAATACGTCAAGGTAGTGGGACTGCAATCAGAGCTTCCGGTTAAAAATATAGAAGTAATATGCATATTCGTCAGAATTAAAGGGGTCTTTGTTGTAAATATAGAAGCTTTTAAGATTTGAAAACATCTGATCCACAAAAATATAATTGCTGTACACTTTATTTCAAGCTCAAATTTATAAATAAGACCTTTATTTTGAAGGGTTGACTGTGTAGCTTGGGATTCTTGGTAAGTCTGATTAATTTGTTGATAATTAAACAAATAAATGATTGAATAAACAAATAAATAAATACATAAATAAATAGATAAAAGACAAGCGTCATCATTTTTTAATTATTTTTTAAATAAATATATATTTTATATTTTTGTCGCTTCGTTCGCTAGGTGGCAAAATAACATCTGCTGTGTCTGAGTTTCCTACGAAGAAGAAAAAGGGGCGGTAACTTCCCGGTTTCAAAAGAACAACACCGCGGTGCTGCTTGACTGGTGAGTAAAATTCAGAAGTATTTAAGCGAAAAGATAAACTGGATAAACACACGACAGCTTTATTGGTGCGCTATACATTATGACATTTTTTTTTATTTTTCATGATTTCATCACCATGAAACATAAAACATACTCAATAGCGATTTATTTTGCCACGACCTCCTTTTTATAGATTATTTTTTATGTGAAGTACAAGTTCTTTATGCCCATCTGAATCCATGACGTGGCTGTTTAATATGGGTTTAAATCGTTAAATTATCCCTCGGCAAGAATAGCGGACTGGTTTCAAAAGTCCCGCTCCCCCTACCGCCCAGTCTGTGGCAACAGAGATACACGACTGGTATAAATGACCCTGTTAGCGCTGCCATCCAGATTGTATTAATTTTTCACAATTATTGCAAAATGCCAATCTAGAAGTTCTTTTAGTTGGCGTATTCACCGGTTTTCTAACGTTGCGTAATAATTGGAAATACTGCAAATTGTAATATTTTTGCTTGTCCACGAATTCCTAATACAAGAGGTATATTTTTTTCTAATGCTGTAAATATTTCACTATTTCTATAATTATATCTATTCTCCGTTTGATCTCTTTTCATAAGTGGACTCTTAAAGTATGTGAATGTTAAGACCACAAAACCCTTTTAAGTGGTCATGATCTAAAAACAACTGATTATTCCTATAAACCACTTAAGCATCTGTATATGTATTTTCCATTTTGTTTTCAGTGTCTGGAACAGGATGGGGTCTCCAAAGAAACATGCAACACCACACAGGTAAAGAACATACATTTAACACACTGAACGCTGGACTTTTGTTGCCATAGCGCAGAGTGAGCCAAAGTAATACTTTTTACTCTAATCTCCCTAAATGATACTTGGATTTATTGTCACAGTCTGGTTCCCCTACTGTTACAGACTCATCCCACATGGATTAAGTGTTATTACCTAAATGGGTTTAAATTCCTGGGTAATCCTTTACACAGTTTACATGTCATGGGTAAAGTGCTGTGGTATTGTAGCTCTTACAGTTTCAACCAAATAGTTGTGAGTGTTCACTGCCTAAATCTAAACTGTATGCAAGTATCATCATCTTCAGAATGCTTCATGTAGTCTTTGTTTAGTTTTTTGTTTTGATGTTTTTTCACCCAACAGGACTAAGATTCGTACCCCGGGTCAGGAGCCTGACTCGCCGCTCCCACCTATTCACGAGCGCCTGGCTCAGCTGCGTCCATCCAGAGAGCTTCTGGAGTTCTACAGACAGAAGATTGCCCAGTTTGATAGCGAGCACTTGGATCTGCTGCAGATGCTAGAAAAGTATAAAAGTCTCACTGAAGATCAGGTAAGAGATGGGAGTCAATATGAGAGGCTTTGATTTTCAGCCATTTGTGCCAAATAATTTTTTGCGTAACTAATCTTGCCTCTCTCCATAATGCCCTAAAAGCATAAGCTACAGTGGGAAATACGACAGAGAGAGGGAGAGATTGCAGAGCTTCAGAGTGCTCTGAGTGACATGCAGGTCTACCTTTTCCAAGAGAGAGAGCAGTCTCTGCGGCTTTATGCCGAAAACGACAGACTAAAGATCAGGTAGGTGTACAGTGTTCAAGTATAGCATTAATATTAATTAATTAATAAGTGAGTCACAGTGTCGGCAGAGAATGATTGCTATTCTGTTAGTAGTAAGGGTTACTTTACCATCTGGCTTACTGCAACTGACCATGTATATTTTCTTCTACATATTTTTAATACTTTAAAACCAGTGGAATGCACAGACATGTGTTAACATATTTTGTTAAGAAGGTAGAAGCCTATACAAGTTATTCTTGACTGATAGCAGTAGGCTTCTCATTTGATATCTCCATAACTTGTTACCACCATTATCTGTGGGTGCTTCTGTGTATAAAACTTTATTACCATCTAGCTACTGTTTCACAGAGAGCTGGAGGACAGGAAGAAAATCCAACACCTTCTTGCTCTTGTGGGTCCTGATACAGGAGAGATTACATATTTCCACCGGGAACCTCCTCACAAGGTGCGTGCTTACTTACATCGTAGGTCATTTTCACTGCCGATGCTTTGAACTTAAATTTATAATCTCTGCAACTAAGCAGAACTACAGCATTTTAATGATATTAGCAAGCTGTTTGGCTGTTATCTTGGTATTGCAGTCAGGCAGTTATTTGGGGGTGTAATATTTATGCTCCCAGAATTGTTAAAAATACTTTTGTACTACTAATATTGCTATATTTCAGGTCACTATCACACAGAGGTACCCAGAGTCCAGATTAGAGGAAACTCTCCGTCTTAGGCCAACAAAGTTGAGACCTGCTGCAACCAGGAAAGGTTTGAAAATATATTTTTCTACAAATAATATTAGTATATTTTGTCTGATTATTTGAGAAAATGTGAATGTAATTTATTTGTGTTGTTTTTTGTTTGTTTTTTAATCAAGTCATCACTACTTTTGTATTTAAACCAGCCTTTTGTAATGACCGTGACATTTTGATTTTATATTTAAGCAGAGAGTGGCAGGAGAACAACATCTGCAGATAGGGAAAATGGAGAGAACTTGGAACAATACAACAATGAGAAACAGACATTGTTGCTACAGGTATGAGCATACAGTGGAACCCCGGGTTACGAGTTTAATCCGTTCCAGAACCGAGCTCGGAACCTGATCTGCTCGTAACCCGAATAATGGAAATGAGATTAATCCGTTCCAGCCTCCCAGAAAGTCCCCAAAATATCATAAATAATGGAGGGAAAAACATGTTTTTTTAAATAAGAAACAAACATCAAAATACTGTATTAGTAAATATATTTAAATAAAAGATAAACCAACTTAAGCAAATATAACCTTACCTTGGCGGCAGACGATTGCAGTTAACGGAGAGCAGCTGAGGAAGGAGGGAGGGAGAGAGGGAGGAGGCACGATACGTACGGTACACGTACGGTAAAACTAAAACAACACTTTCTTAAACGTCAAACAAAACTAAAATAGCACTTTCTTAACTGCATGAATTGTAAAAAAAAAAATTATTTTCTAAACTTTAAACTTAGCCTACGTACACTTAACATTACGTAGGAACATATGATCCATTTTACGATAATCATCTGTTTTTGCCTTTTTGGCTGCATTTTCGGCACCTACACATCAGAAAGTGCCATTTTAGTTTTGTTTTTTTTTAACTACCTACGTACAGACGTGAGCCAAGCAGGTGTCATCATAAAGGGATAAGCCTTTGAAACGGTTCTGGGTAGAAGCTTTCGGTTAAGAGAGAAACTAGCGGTTGTTATATTCTGGTCTCATTCACGACAGACTCCAGAATGTCTATTTCCTTCCCAACGGGGTAGTAAGGTTTATTAATAAGTCAGATGACTCAGGTTAACTCTCTGCCATGTACATCAACAGCATACAGCCTAACGTTCCGGCCCAACACCAACTTACTCGTGTCACACTCTAAAACATCTAAAGCAACAC
>VURO01048442.1:20056-38793 GCA_015108175.1 Pelvicachromis taeniatus
GATTTTTTTTTTAATCATAAAAAAAAAAAAAAAAAAATTATTGGAAAAAAAAAAAAAAAACAACACCAAATACCAAAAACACTGTTAAGATTTTCTACGTATTTCCAGCTTGTAATTCCTGGTCAACCGGTTTGACTTTAACTCACCAAACTTCAGCCTGGGCTTTCAGGATGTTGTTACTATAGATGCGCTCAGAGAAGCGTACCCAGTCCTTGATGTTGTGGATCATAACAGAAGACCCAAAGATGTTGTAAGTAACACTGTTTAATCGATTTATGTTCAGTTCAGTTACACGTCTTGCCAACTTTGCACAATGTCCTGCAGGTCCCGCCCATTAAAGGTTTACGGCCAATAGATGGTATGTTTCCCTTGCGCAGTCATCACATGATCCTTGAGAATGAATTATTTTTTTGTTAATGTGGCCTAATTACATATTTTTCTTTTTCTTTGGTCCTACAGCTGTTGTTTTATTTGGTGAGCCTATTAGATGGGAGACCAACCTCCAGCTTATTGTTGACGTGCTCCTAACTGGTGGAAACCCAGGCAGCACTTGGAGTTCAGTGCATTATCCTCACATCCCTGTCCTGGCCTGTAACATGGACCTGCTGTGGATGGCAGAGGCCTGGAATCCCCGGTACACATCAACACCACAGTCTGAAATGTTACAACTTTCAAATTTTACAGTATTCTTGTTATACAGTGCCATGGAAAAGCATTTGCCCTGTTAGTGATTTCTTTGATTTTGTCACACATAGTCAAATATGCATGTAGTTTTTATATTTAGTTTCTAAGGGGGAAAACAAGCTATTAAAACCTACCTGGCCCTGCGTGAAAAAGTGACTGCTCTCTCGTTAAATCATAAATTAGTTTTGATTAACCACATTTGAGAGCTGAGTTCATGTTCACCAGCCACAGTAGCCTGATTACTGACAAACCTGTTGAATAAAGAAATCTCTTAATTAGAACTTGTCTGACAAAGTGAAGTAGGTAAAATGATTCAAAAAGCAACACATTATGCCACACTCAGAAGAAACCATGAAGAAACAAAGTCATTGACATTATCAGTCTGGAAAGGGGTACAAAGGCGAATCACGGTGAAAGCTATGTGAGAAAACTTGGAACGCAGGTGAACCTTCCCAAGAGTGGCCAGCGTACCAAAATGATCCCAGGAGCATCTAAAGGACTGCAGGCCTCACTTGTCTGAGTTGAGGTCAGTGCTCATGATTCAGCAATAAGAATAATAACCAAAGAGTTCCAGCCACCAGCTTGTGCCCTGAAGCTCAAGCACACTCGGGTTATCCAGCAGGACAATGATCCAAAACACACCATCAAGTACACCTCTGAATGGCTAAAAAAACAAAAACAAAATGAAGGTTATGGAGCGATCTATTCAAAGTCCAGACTTAACTCCATTTGAGACGCTTTGGCATCTGAACTTAAACGGGCAGTTCATTGTAGAAAAACCTCTGATGTGCCTGAATTAAAACAATTATGTAAAGAAGAGTGGGACAAAGTTCCTCCACAAATGCTTGCTTGCCAAGTGTGTCACAACCAGTTATTAGGTTTAGAGAGCAATTGCTTTTTCCACATTGGACCAAGTTGGTTTTGATATCTTTTCCCTTAATTAATGAAATACCGTATATCTTCCAATAGTATCCCCGGCGTTGATTCAAAAAAGTATTCAGCCGGCCCGGCGTTTAAAAGAGACCGGCGGTTGTTGGAGATCAGCTCTTATTCCCTTCTCAGACGGAATGGACGTTTTGACTTTCTTCCTTCCTCGATAGCATCCGATGACAAAGCATTTTGGACACGAAAAGGTATTTGCCGTATGATTTACTGCAGGAGCCTAGATTGTACGAAAAGAGTAGCTGCATACGGAAAAGGCGGTGGGTCATTGGAGATCGGCGTTCACTACAGACCGGCGCTTATAGGAGACCAGCGTCTATTTGTCGTGACATGTTTTCAAAGCCAGCGTTTACTAGAAATGGGCGTCAATAAGAGACAGGCCACTACTAGAATATATACGGTCATTTAAAAACTGCATTTTGTATTTACTCCGTTTATGTCGAATATTAAAATGAGCTTGATCTGAAACACAAATATGACAAATGTGCAAGAAATCTGGAAGGGAACAAGCACTTTTTAACAACACTATATTTAATGTTCCTCGCGTCACAGGTTTGGTCATGGTATGTTCCTGGTGTGCTTAGAGTCTCTGTACAAGAAGGTCACGGGATGCGAACTCAAGTACGAGGCTCTGATTGGGAAACCCAGTGTGGTGACTTATAACTACGCGGAGCTGCTGATTAGACAGCAGGCTGAGAGACTTGGCTGGACCACGCCTGTGAAGAGGGTGTATGCTATAGGGTGAGTTTCTCAGTCTGCATTTAGCACTTAGAAATTCAGTTTAACAAAAAGTTTGAAGTGACTGCCCTTTTTTTCTTCTTTTTTTTTTTGTTCTTTTTGTAGCGATAACCCCATGGCTGACATATATGGCGCCAACCTCTACAATCACTACCTTCAGTCTTCACGTCACACCAAGGCACAGATGCAGGCTCAGAGTGCTGGTGGAAGTGTAGATCCCTTGGCTGTTGATGACACCCCTAAAATGAGATCAGCAGAGATAGCTGGAGCTTCAGGTGTGGCAGAAAAGGATCTGCCCGAGGAATGTATCTCAATCCTGGTGTGCACAGGAGTGTACAGCAAAGACCAAGAGGAGCTGCTCTCAGACCCAACGCAAACGGTCACAGAACAACGCATCTTCCACGGTCACAGAGACTTCCGCTTCGATCCCAGCCTCATTCAACCGTCCTTCGTGGTGCAGGATGTGAAGGAGGCGGTGGAGTTGGTATTTAAGCAGGAAGGCTGGCCTCTACAGTAGGGGTCCTAGGTTCTGTTGCCATCTCACAGTCTGATCTTTCACCATTAGCAACAGGTTATCAAACCATTCCCTCGATTATCACAGGGGAGAAGTAGCTGCTACTGTGTTATAACATGCCACAGAGTCAGCTGTGACAAGCAATAATATGCAGTTTTAACACTGAATGCATATAAGTTGCATTTTAAATCAGTGCTGCTTTTTTTTTTAAAAGTTTAAGCTTTCAATAATAGACATCACCGTTTCTGAGTCAAGGACTTAAATGGACTATATATCCTCTCACCTTTTATATAAAAATAAACTTAATTTAAAATTCAGGTTGTTGAGTACATACATGAAGTTCTTGAATTACACATTTTAGTACTTTAAAGTATTGACAAGCTTATGGGTGGATTACAGTTGGAATTCACTCACAGTTACAGCTTTCCAGCAAGTTTAGACTGATTCAGAAAGAGCTGTTTGCACAGTCAAAAAAAAGAAATCCACCCCTGTAGGTTTGTTTCTACTGCTGTCATATTTTAGCTAATTGTTTTTTTTTTTAAACATGAATGTATAAGCTCTACTTAAGTTGCCAACTATGAGTGTATTGCATTATTTTTTTACTTCAGCCAGCAGCATGTTCAATTTTAATTTAAAAAACAATGTAGTCTTATTTTCTGAAGTTGGGGTTTTCACATAAAGAGTGCTACTTTTTGTTTGATGTGAGTGTCTGTTAGAAGACTGCAGTTCTAGTTACATCGCCACTGAAAATACAGTTTTTACATTTGTAACTGGTTTAACAATGTGCGATTTGCAGGTGACTTAAACCTGTGGCATTGTACTTCAAAAGCCATATGATGTGAAAGAAACTTTAAATAAAAAAGGGATTTAAAAACACAAAAGGTTACATGTGAAACTGTGGTGTTTACTGTGCTGCTATCTGTGTACAGAGTCCTCCGGCAGAGGTGTGGTTTGTCATCACATTCATTATCCTCAGAATAATATTACGAAACATGAAATATTAAAAAGTCAGAACATACAAAACCAACATTCACACACAGTTTCTCTTTAAATAACATCCCTTCTCTGGTAGAGAAACGAGTAAATTGAGTATTCAGGCCTCCATTCCCACTCTTCAAGTGATTCCCTGCTTCAGCCGTCTCGGCAGCCACACTTTTTATCTGTAGTCACAGCACTAGGGACCGGGTGAGAGTTGTTACTCAGCATGAACTGAGGAGAGTTTTCAGAGCTCTCATTTATGATGGTCATACCATTGCGTGCCATCAGTTCTCGAGCCATAAGGATGAAGGCAGCCTCTATGTTCTGGGCCTCCTTGGCTGAGGTTTCCAGAGCAGCCAGCACACCACTGTTTTCTGCCAGATTGCACACATCCTCAAAGAGCACCTGTCTCTTAGCGTCGAGGTCTGACTTATTACCTGCAATAGTGAACAGAACCAGAGTTGGTTAAAAACAGAAGTGAAGCAGAGATTTGCAGCTATGATTCATATTTTTTTCAATTCAATTATTCTTTTAGTGCAACGCTTACTACATCCAAGTCTTCAGATCACATTTAAACTTTTTACCCGTCAAAAATATGCCCCATTTGGAATCACATCTTTCCCAACAAACTTGGTAAACATTGCAAATGAGTAGACATTAAGTATAAGATACATTTTTGGGGGTTAATACAGACAACCAGTCACACTTTCGGCCAAATTGGAATCGCTGTTTTAACATACTATGCAGATGTCTTTGGTCTGTGGGAGGACGCAGAGATACACTATACCCACACAAAAATACTCTCCCTCACTGGCATGTTAATGCAATCAAGAAAGTATAGATCCATCCTGCTTTGTATCAACAGTTAAAGCTGCTGCTGGTGGTGTGACATGTTTTGGGATATTTTCTTGACACGTATTGTCCCCTTAGCACCAACTGAGTATCATTTAAACACCACAGTCTACCTCAGTATTTTTGAAGACCATGTTCATCCCTTTATGAGCACAATATAAACATCTGCTAATGACTTCGCAAGTGATTTTAAATTACAGATATGGAAGACACTGAAAGTCCCTTAACTTGTTTTTTGTGACAAAAATCTACACCTCAAAAATATATTTTGCTGTGTAGAACAGTTTATATACCGATGAGTATCAGCACCACACTGGCAGCTCCGTACAGCTCCACTTCCCTGATCCAGTGTGGAACCGATTCAAATGTGCTACGTCGGGTGATGTCATACGCCACCATTGCCCCATGGGCACTGCGGTAGTAGCTCTGAGTTATGGTGCGGAAACGCTCCTGTCCCGCAGTGTCCCACACCTGCATCTGCAAAACACAGATAACACAAATATGGGTTAACCGGTTATACAGAATAGGTTAAGGATCAGCATTGTACAACTCTTAAGTTATTCAAGTATAATGTCAGTTTTGTCTGACGTTTGCAGTCGTTTTTGAACAAATGTCTGCAACTGTCTAAACAGAATTATAAACTAGACAACCAGAATTTAAACTAGCAGCTAATAAATCAGCACACCCAGAAAGCTAACAGAAACACAGAGGATATTACAGACACGTCAGCCCCTCCTCTTTCTCTGAAGAACTAAAACAAAAGGAATTATTTACTTTAACACAAGAGTGCATATCATAAATTGCATGCACCAAATTATGTGGACATGACTGCACTATCAGCTGTGATGCAAGTGCTTAAAATAAAAGTCACCTACCTTCACCTTCTTGCCATCAATGTCCAGGGTACGAACAGTAAAGTCAACACCAATTGTGTTTTGCTGCTTTTCGATGAAGATGCCAGATTTGAAGCTTTGCACCACACAGGTCTTCCCAACATCGGAGTCACCAACCAGGATGATTTTAAAAAGAAAGTCGAAAGAGTCTTCAATCTCTGGCCCAGCAGTCTGCATGGTGACGAGAGGAACAGAGAGAGGGGGAAAGATACACTGTCGCTGAAAGACGAGACCCAATACCTGTGGGCCTCGGTGCAAATGAACCGGTCCCTTCCACGTTGTGTCAATAAAACCTTAGAATATTTACACAAACAGCAGTCACATCCTTGAGAAAGAAAGTGGAATAATCAGTTGTCTATTGGCAGAAGTATCACAGGCAGTTTGATCACCGGTGAAAGTTCCATAAAGAGCCAAATAAAAAAGTAAGGGTTGCAAAGAAAATCTGTCAAATCTAGTGTAGCAGCTTGCTTTTTTTCTTCTGCTATCTTAAACCCATTGTTTAACCTTTGTTCAACAATCAGAAAAGATTACACAGTCAACTCAAGTATCCCACAGCAGGGATAAAAATCAATATTCCTTGAGAAAGACAAGTCGGAATCCAAAAGCTCTTTCTTCATCATGAGTTGGTTTCCATATCTACGTTACACCAGTAGTCACATTCTTGAAGCACAAGTAGAGTATGTCCTTCTGCCCTTTAGACTGTCACTCTTTGTGCCTGCTACACCCCTGCCACTCAGTTTACTTCTGAGGCAGTATAAGACACACCTCCTACCTGTGTTGGAAGTTGTGATTTCCAACTGCCAGCCCACCTGCACCACTGCATCTTGGGATATGGATTTTCTTTGTATGCTGTTTAACAGGACGCAATACCTGAAAGAGCCAGACGGCAATCATTCATTACCAAAAGCTCTTAAAGGTTAAGCTAAAAATAGTAGCTAGAACTTACCATAAATTATAGGCGTGAACAAAAGTGCTTAAGGTTCACTTTGAGTGCAGACTTCCCATTTTAAGAGGGTGTGACTGCTACATTTGCAGCCACTCAACTATAAAAATCAGTAACCCCATACATTTGATATATCACACTCCCATTTATAATTTCTTGGAATAAATATGTCAACTTTTGTACACTCACTGGCCACTTTGTTAGGTACACCTGTTCAATTGTTTTTCACGCAAATATCTAATTGGCCAATCGCATTTAATCATGTAGATGTGGTCAAAATGACCTGCTGAAGTGCAAACCAGAATAGGCCAGAAAGATGATTTAAGTGACTTTGAATGTGGTAAGATTATTGGTCCAATACAGGATGATCGGAGTCCTTCAGAAACTGGTGATCACCACAGTGTTCTTATGGTGACGTCTGCCAGCAGGGTAACATGTTCTTGAACATGAGGGTGAATTCGCTGTATTCAAATGGCCTTCACAGTCAACAGAAAAAAAGAATTGCACCACATCCTAAGCTGAGTGATGCTATCCTGTCAATATGGACCAAAATCTCAGAAGTCTTATTTCCAACACTTTGTTGAATTTATGTTGTGAGCAATTAAGGCAGATCTGAGGGCAAAATGAGCTCCAATCCAGTACTAGCAAATATACCTAATAAAGTTCCGAGAGTTTATGTTTAACTTTGTTGGATTTACTTTAGTTTCTATTAATTTCTTTCTCTGGTTTTGCAGTGCTGGGTTCTCCAAACAATGATATGGTCTGCTAGCATATAATGAGCAAAAGAGGTGTCTTTGAATGCACCACTATTAAATACAGAAAGTGCTGACTGAGAGATACCAAGTATTCCTAGATCACAGGAAGTCATTTATGTTTCTCAGTAAGGTATTTAGTTCTTGCATTTAATTGCTGTTAGGTTTCAGTAACAGTTCAATTAAATCTTGGTTTTGCTTCTCTAATATTAGATAGTTGATTCATTTTGTCTAAATTGGTCTGATCAGCAAGTATTTAAGATCCTCTTTCCTTTTTATCTGATCAGTTTTGGTTACTTGGATTAGTTTGAGCAGGTTATGTGTTTTTCGTTATCTTATGTTGCCTCTTACTTTTTTAAGTTGTAACATTACCGTTTGACCTTTTCTAAAGGATAAAATAAAGCAATTTTTTCTCAAATTACTGTGTCCCCGTGACTAACCTGTCTTTCACGTAAAGAAAGGTTTTGTTTACAAGGCTTAGTTTTCAAATACCTTACAGCGAACAGCTTACACCCAATAAAACTACTCATGACAAAATGTAATCACTTGAACAGCTGCCCACCCCACAATGATTAACAATTAAAGAAAACATAAGCTTCTTCTCCCTGATTACAACCAGCCAACACATTCCAGAGCAATCAGTAACTGGAAATAGTTACCGTAACCACAGAATGAACAAGAACAAACTACGCAAAAATACATCAGAAAAGCATAATTTAAATCATTTTACCTCAGGCTTCACACATTGGCATCACAGTGAGATGCTAGCACAGACTGAGCATACTGCTCTGAATCTCTCTTTCCACCCCCTCACTACAGTCTGTCGTCATCCCAGCCCACAGAAGAACAAGGCACAGCTGGACACAGAACAATGTGTGAAGTGTGAGGGGCACTTGACCAAGCTGGGTCTATCTTTGGCTGTGACCACCAGCCACCTTCTTTCTGTCATGCGGGTGGTGCCTTATTTGTTCAGTGCAATGAAACATGGTTTTGTTGTCCACAGAATGAATGAGACTGGAACAGATCTTCGACTGTGCCGCTTTTATTCAAATAGAAAATGTATTGCAGTACATCTAAAGAAAAATGCATTCTGGACTTTTAAATATCTAGTCACACAAACGTCAAATAAAAATTAGAATAAAAATAAAACCAAAAACCAAATATGTCTTCACCACAACCACCTTAAGATAACACAAATCCTTGTGTGACTCAGAAGAGTCTTGGCTCAAGCTGTGGTGGTGCAGAAATCACAGTTGAGCCGTAACTAAGCTACCGTATCACAGTCATACACGTCAACCTGGTGTGTCATCTCCTCTGCTGCAAATGTGCTGGACCCTGAGTGTTTCTCAGCCTAAACGCGTCGCCGAGGCTCTGTTGGCTTTTTCTCATTTTCAGAGGTTTCTTTCTGGACGTCTCAAGGAAGGATGGTTCTGGAGGAGGGACATGGATTGGCTTCCAGGGGATTGGATTGACAAAACTGGGCGATGAGGAGGATTTGTCATACGGACCTAGAGAAAAACAATCCAATGCAACAGTGACACATAAATCTCTGGAAGTCTAATTAAACTAATAGGCTACAGTCTCTCTGAAGAATTATTATGATATTGGAGTAAAATAAATCCAAAGATGAAGACACGGTTAATAACGCCAAGATAATTCAAATAAACATACTTGATGGATAGCTGAGCTTTTTGGGACTAGATCTGCTTTTTTCATTCGCCTTTGCCAGCCATTCCTCAAACTTCTCTTCAGCCCTCCTACGCCGCTCCATCTCCTGCTCCTCCTTCAGGGCGGCTTCCTCCTGTCAAAAAGATACAAAAGAAATCTCTGAGAATCCGTTTGGAATTTAAAAAAAGAAAGACAGCTGAATGGGAGCCTGATTACTTTCTCCTTGTTTTCCTTTTTTGTTTTTTCTTGCTTCTTTCTTTGCAGCCAGTCTTTGTACTTTTGTTGAGCTTTCTGTTCAGTTTCCCTCTGTCTCTCCTGCTGCCTCTGCATCTCCTCCTCCTCTCTTCTTTGTTTTAGAAGTTGCTCATGTCTCTCCTAGGATTGCAAAAAAAAAACAGAAAACACTGCAGCGTGGCAGATAAGAAGATCGACACACCGATGTTGCTGAAGTAGTTCTTTTACCTGTTCTCCTTTAAGTTTTATCCATTCTTGGATCTTCTCTTCCATGATGAGCTTTTTCTGTTCCTGCTCCCGTTCTTGTTTTTCTTTCAGTAAGCGCGCCTAATATACAGGATACAAAGAGCTTTTATTGGGGTGAAATGCTTAAAAAACGCTGGTCACAACAACAAATTAAAATCAGAATAAAAACACTTTTCTATTATGGGGATGGGACGAATGGCTGCATGCCTCTACTGCTTTCTTTTCTTGCTTAAGACGCTCCTCTTTAGCTTTATTCACCAACCACATTTCCCATGCGCTGAGGGCAGGTGAAGCTGCAGGCTGCTTCGAATTTGCTTTTGGTAGCTCACATCTTTAAAAAAAAAAAAAAAGCACAGATATAAAATTAGTCATGCTGCAGACAAGCCAGAACTCCATCTAAAGCTTTACAGCAGCACCTGAATGGTGAAATACTGAGCCTGGAGTCATCTTTCTCTCTGGGGGAAGTCGTCTGCTGATCTGGGATGAATCTGAGTTCATCGTCGTCACTGTCAAAGCTGTCATGATAGATTGGAGAAAGCAGAGAATAAGTGTCTTCATCGTCGGATAGGATGTCGTCGCCAAATCCCTTTGATGACTGGAAGTCTTTGAGAGGGGTCGAGCTGAGAACGTTGGGTAGCCTCTCTCCAGACATCACTAGCCAGCAAATCTGCAGCGGAGCGCACACAAGCCAACAAAGTATGCTGTTTAGTGTTTTCTTATATAAAATGTAAAAGAAATGGGTAATGAGACACACAGATCTGAAATCGCAATGCCACATACTCTCACCGCTTTTTGAAAATGTGTTTAGCAGCATGCTAACGTTAGCCTAGCTCCTTAGCTCACTCTAACGACAACATAAACATATTTTGTAACTTGCTACGAAGCATTAGCAGTGCGAGCTAGCTTACCGGCAAAAAATTAATGCAAACTGGAGCTTATTATGTTTAATTTTACAGGCTAACTGGCCAGCTGGTCTCTTCTTCCAGTCATAAATGTGCAGCAGCGGAGGTTGTATTTTTTGCAAACTTTTTCCCATGATACACCACGCCCCCCACGCTCAGCTGGACGCTGTTTTCGTTACCACGGCGACATCACAAACACGCTTGTAGTTTATAGACCAGTCCTTATCAAGCTGCTTCACATTTTCCAGTTTTTATTTAAGGCATTAATGGCGCAAATGCCTAAAATATAGGCCACTGTTTTTCATTTAAAGGATTAAATCTGAAAAGAAATTTAAACTTGTGAACCAAATTCTTGTTTTCTGTATACTGTACAACCGTTCCACCCTGGGAAAAAAGAACAGTTCAAAGACATCATTTAAAACCCCAAATTACTATGACGTTCATGTTTGTGATGAGCGTGTGAACATTTTTTTGTTGTTTCTTTATTAAAGAAAGCAATACAGCATTTAAACATGATAAAACTTCAATAATTTTGTGAGGTTCAATAAGATGACTACTTTGATCATATTTTTTTATTATATGGGACATTCCTAAAGGTGGGGGATCAGATACATTGATTGGACTTCTGGTAGCATTTTTGCAGGGTGCTTATCATTAAATGTTGTCAGCATATCAATAAAATGTAGATAAGTCTAAAAATAAGTCTACTAAGCAGGGTAGACTGTACAGGTAATGAATTCCAATGCTCAGTGCTTGTTTGGACAGCTAGTTCACCTCCTACAGTGATAAAATGCTGTCTGTCTCCTTCAGTTGAAGTTAACCTGCACATGCACCCTGTCTCACTCCCACTTAACATTTCGAGTCTAATTACCAGCAGGCCTGTCAAAATGAGGTTGTACGGGGAAGTGAAGAGAAGAGCTGCCTTCGCAGAGACGTGTAACATTTTGTGAGTGTTTGTAAAACCTTCTGCACTTGTTTATTTTTTAATGTTACAATCATATTGTAAGTTCCCACAATACAACTGTGGTCATGTTCACAGAAAATAGTGAGCATGTCAGCAACCGTGGTTAACCTCAATCATAGAGATTAACCTTCAAAATATTAATTATTTGGCTGATTGTTTTCCCAGAAACTCGTACTCTAGAGCTCCTGATAAACTAATTATATTTATCATCATCGTGACAGACCATTCACTGGCAACAGCTTTTAAGTCATTATTTCTACCAGGTATCTTATAAGATGACTTGAAGTGAAATTGAACCCGCTTGATCTGGTTAATAATGCTGTCTTGACAGAATCTTTAGAGATCATTATTAAAAAAAACAAAAATAAATACATAAAACAGCCATATGTTTATCTTTTGAAATATTAAAAATATTTTAGGGTTATTCTCTAAATAGCTACCATCCGTCACTCCTTTTTTATATAGTTTTGAATTATGTGTCAGATCTGAGTAATGCAGCCACAGTTCCCAGTAAGATAAAGATGGATGAATCAGATATGGCCATTTGCAGAAAACAGATGGGTGTGGCTGAGTCTACGTGTTCAGCTTCAGAGTCACACCTGGTTGTGAGATTCCAGCTCTGGCTTCTGTTACTCCTTCCCGACAAGGGCAGCAGTTCTCATTCAGAGCTCTTTACTGACAGCATTCACCCCACCAAGCAGAAGAGCTGCTCAGGATGGTAGCAGGAGACCTCAGGAGACTGTCAGAGGGCAGAAGCCCACTGCGACGCATCTCCCACACTCCTCATCTAGACCAGAGACCACGAAAGAATTCTTGCAAGAAGCTCCAAGTGATCATCTGTGTACTTCTTGTGGAGCTGTTTGAAAGGTTCACTTTCTTTGGGATTGTATGCAACATGATTCTATTTTGCACTGTGAAGCTTGGATATGACAACTACCTTGCTGCGACAGTCAACCTGTGCTTCATAGGAGCCAGCACACTCACCCCTGTTCTGGTTGGCTGGTTTGCAGAAGCCTGTGTAGGAAGGACTAAGGTGCTATACGTGTGTGCGTTTCTTCATTTCTTTGGTAAGACACAAGGGATTAAAGGTTGACACAAGTTGGCTGCTAAGAATTTGAAGGCATATGACTTCTAAAAACAGCGTTTACCATCTTGGACTCTGTATTATTGTAGAAAGTAAGACTTGAGTAAGATCTAATGCCAGATGTTAGACAATGACAGCTGTTTAAAATGCTCATCTTTTCTCTCTTTATGTATTTATTTTTATTTTTAAATGGTAGGAAAACAGATGAGCTCTGTGTACTTCTTTTCATTTGATTCACGTTTGTTTTTGTCAGTGTTTCTCACTACATATTTCATGAGTGTGTCAAATCAACCAGCTGAGAAAAAGAAAATACACTCAGACTCATTAGATGCATCTGCCACTGTAGGTACAGCCATGCTGCCTGTGGTGGCATTTCCCTTTGAGGATTTCTACATCGACAGCCACCACGTGTCCCATCAGCTGCAGTCTCGGGAGCAGCAGATCCTTTTTTACACCGGCCTCCTGGCTGCTGCACTGGGCATCGGTGGCATCCGAGCTATCCTCTGCCCCATGGGAGCCTACAACCTGCAGGGCTACAACCAGCACCAGCTCCTGACCTTCTTCAACTGGTAGGTGATGAGGCTGCCTTGACGCATCATCCACTTAGTTTGTCAATAGGTTTTTATAGGAGGTTTAAAATAGCAGTGACACACCTTTGTAATTATATCACAAAAAAAACAACCTTTCTGACATAATGGCAATTCTATACTAGAGTGCATGGGCGGTGCATTTTGGATTTAAGTCTCACCAATAAAACTGGCTCACTGTAAGACTTTTTTCTTTTCCTTTAGGTTCTACTGGCTGGTGAATCTGAATTCCACTGTTGTGTTTCTGGGCATTGCTTACATCCAGCAATCTGTGGCCAAAAATCTGGGCTTCCTCATCCCCTTCACATCAGTGCTGCTGGCTCTCATTGCCATACACATGATACGTAGTAAACTCACCTACAAACCCAAGAAAGGTAAGAGACCAAAAAAAAACCTCATCTTCGTGTGTTTTTTGTGCAGACCACAGAAAGTTAAACTGTTCATGTTTTTGATTGCTCTTAGGTGGATCATTACTGACCACGCTGGGAGTCTTCTTGAACTCTTTCAAGATGTGCTGCCTCCACTCTCGCTACCTGAGCGGACAGGTGACATCTTGGTTGGACCGGGCGAAAGAGAACAATGGTGGCCGGTACAGTGAGACTCATGTGGAGAATGCCAAAGTCCTGGCCAAGCTCTTCCCCCTTTACGGGCTCCAGTTGGTCTACAGAGTCTGCATCACACAGGCAGGTCCCTGAGAAATTACAAAGCACGAAGCAGGAAACTGACATGTTTAATTGCCTTCAGGTTTGGTTAATAAATATGCCTCCCACAGATCCCCTCAGGTTATTACATACAGACGATGAGCTCCAACCTTCACCTGAAGGACCACCTTTTGCCTATCGCCGCCATGAATGTGATCAGCATCCTGCCTCTGCTGCTCTTAGCGCCACTGATGGAGTGTGTGATGACCTGCTACCTGTCCATGGAAAAAACTCCTCCAGCACTTGTAAAACGTATTAGTGAGTATTTACACACATGCAATCCCCAACTAGTCCACATGCTGTGGTAACGTATTCTCTTAAATATCCCTTTATCGCCTCTCACTCCCTCTCTTTGTCTTGTAACTACAACCTCCCATTCAGCCCCCTCTCTCATCACCCCACCCTGTCCATCCTCCCCCTCCAGCTCTGGGCCATGCATGTGCCACTCTGTCGGTCCTGGTTGCAGGTTTGACTGAGCTGCAGAGGAAGTCTTACCCCCTGGTGGAGCAGACACTTTCTGGAAAGCTTTTGCAAGTGTCTTCCATGCCGTGTTTCCAGCTGGCTCCTCAGTACATCTTGCTCGGTCTGGCAGAAGCTCTCGTCACCCCTGCATGTGAGTGGGAGACTTACTGTAAGGTCTCCATGTTTTGTTTGTGCATATCATTCAAGTATGATGTGACAAATAAGCAGCAGGAGAGATGCTCATAGAGTTTCTGTCCTCTGGCAGGTTCCCTCATTTCTTTCCAGCTCACCCCGAGCCACATCAGAGGGATCGCCCTGCACTTCCTCACTCTGTCCTATGGAGGGGGTTGTTTTCTAGGCGCCTTTGTTATTCAGCTGATGTACTTTCTGTCTGGAGGTAAAACCAAACAAATATAGGACTAACAAATGACATAGACGCAGTGGTAATAAACACTGTGATGCTCTGTTACAGGTAGCTTTTACCCAAGCACACTGCATGATGGCAATATGGAGAGATTCTTCTTCCTCCTGGCCACACTGATGGCTGTAAACACCCTGGCATTTTGGAGTGTATCATACAGGTACTGTATAACCGGAAGACGATGATCCAATAAAGGTTAGATTGTTCCACCTTAAGTCTGTTGTAGGTTCATATCTACAGCTGGTAATGCCTTTGTTTTAGTTGTTTTAACTGTGAACTTTTTTATTTAAAGTATTATTTTACAAGTATATTTGTAAAAAAAAAAAACAAAAAAACAAAAGCAAAAAGAAATGTCTCACAGATTTAAGTGTATTTTTTTTTTGTTACTCTAATGTTGTGCAGGTACGAAGACCTGAGTGTTCAGGGCAAAGCGCTGACCATCAGCCCTCTGACTGAGAAGCTGCTGCATTACAAGGCCTGTCTGCGCTTCTACGACACCGTAGACCACACTGATTACATTTTATGAACGATTTCTCTGAGATGTCCTCTGTTACTGGCGCTAGCACTGGATGTTACAGAGTCAAAATGTGTACTGATGGACTAAAATGTATAAATGTAATATATGAAATGTGCATATTTTATTTATTTTCACAGATATTGTGCATATAATTAAATGTTTCATGAATTGTGTGCTTTGTTTTGTTTGCATGAATATGAATTCAAAAGTAAACTGTAACATTTCCATATTAAAAAGGGTAATATTGGTACAATAAACTCACGAAAATATAATATTAGTATGCATGGTCCTTTATTTAAGGCAGTTAAGCTAAAGCAATTACTCTGTTTACTTGACTGGGTAGTTGCAATTACAATACAACAATCATGATAAAGTAAAATAAAATACATTGAACTATTATGACTTTGCTGTTTAAACTATGATATAGCTCCTAATATTGACACTCAGAGTTGGCTATAGAAAAGCAATGCTAAACATTATAAGAACAGACAACATGTACGTTTTATTTGGTTGAATTTCTTTAGTTAAAATTGTGTCCTGCATGCACTGACATGAATACCCAACTTTCTCTACCCTTTCAAACTTGCAGCTTGTCCTGAAGATAACACTTTTTTTAATTTGCACAAAAGTTGATGTTGCTTATTTTCAGTGTTGCACCAAAATCCACAGAAAACCCTGCATAGAGGGGCTCAATGAAGGTTGTCTGGATTTGGTGCAGCAATGTCAAACTGTCAACCACAGTCACGCTGTAGAATGCCAGCTTTCCCTCTTCATAATCAAGGTGTACCCCGACTTTGCGGGAGACCGCCGGAGGAATTTGACCTTTGTGAAGGTTATTGTGCCAGAACGTGCATCCAGAAGGAGAGCACATTAATTTCCAGGACAGAGCATTGTGGCCAAAACAGCAATCTTTCCCTGAACCCTTTCTTTCTATCCCACTGTACGACACAGCCACCTCAACTATGCCACCATCCCACTCCACCTCCCAATAGTGGTTTCCTCTGAGGCCTTCTTTGCACAGAGCCTGGTTAAAGTAGGTGAATCTGTTCGGGTGATCCGGATGAGCCTGGTCCCTGTCACACCATGATATCTCTTTCTTTGTATCAGAGAGGTAAAGACATGCTGCTACAGTGTCGGGATCCACCTCGATTTTGGAGTCTGCAGGGCAAGATGAACCACTCACTGATTATAAAGCACTCGCTTAAGCTCTCAAATATGTCTGTAGTCATTAACATCATGCTTACTCTTATATTTCATCAGACGTTCTGTCCTTGTAGGTCTCTCCTGTGGCCCTGTATTTCTTGACACTTCTAAGGAAAAACACAGTTTTTAAATAAACAAGGTGAGACCACAGTTATGATGTTTCAAAATCTCAACTCATCACACTTACTGATGATTTTTTCAGAATAATCCACCAGTGCATTTTTTTCTTCATCGCACAGCTTTTTCATTTTATCCTTTTGTGCAGTGACAAACTTTGTCATGTTGTCAAGCCCTCTGTGTGAGTCTGTGAGCACAGGGAGGTCACCCAGGGTTTGGAAGCCCTGCAAAGACAAACATTAATATTAATATTTAGCCTCACAAACTGGATACAAAATGAGACATTAGGCCTAAAGTATCAAAAAGCAGCCGTCACTTGAAGAAACAATACTGATAGCATGTACAGTAGTCTGGTATTTGAAGAGACGGCTCTAACTTGACTTCTAACTTAAAGCATGGTGATTTCCCCTGTTAGATAGAGAATATATTCAACTTAGATTGCATCAACTTGGAGAACATAAAAGTTAGCAGTTAAAGAGCTAGTCTCTCTTCATCACCCAAACAGAGCGAACATAAAAGTCGAGTTTTCCACTTATCATTAGCAGAAAACTTGCTTTTTGAGTGGCTGCACATTCACTTGTGTTAATGGGTTATCGGTGCCTCCAAGTGGTCAGTACATAAATGCATGAATAAAAACCTGTCATGGTAGCATTCACATGTTTTTTGATCAGTCCATGCTTGAGTAAAATAAGGTATTTATTGAATTCCTGGTCCAATAACACTAAAAGTGGCAATAGAAAAAGACAACTATAGTTGACAGTTGATAAATGAGGTGACAGTGCAAGAATTTCACAAGGACTTTCGTATTTCTTACAGGTAATATTATGAAAATCTATACTGTTAACTGGTTCAGGGGCTTTAAGTTGTTACAGATGTTGTGTATTTGCTTTATTACTACTAGTGCTACACATAAAGCTTTCATTATTATTCAGAGCCACAATTTCATGATTAATCAGTTATGTTGTCACCAAGAAATTTCTATTTCTGAACTGAAACATATGAAATGAGCATTTAATCAAACACGTCTTTAACCGCGTGTCATCAAAACTATTTTATTGATGCAATCATGGATATGAGTACACTGTAACATTACCTCATCAAAAAAGGTATATTATAGTTTATTAAAATCAGTAAACAATATATTATTATTATCATCATCATGGTCTTTACTTGAGTCATTTCAGATAAAGCAATCCTTCACGTTGATTGAGTTGAGCAGTAGTTCCACATCACTCAGGATTAAAACACGACTAAAAACAAACAAAAGCCTGTTTTCATTTTGGTCCTCCGCCTTACAACACAATAAACTCTAAAGACTCACCCTCCATGTTTTAAGCGTTTAATACAAATGCAACATAAATGAGACTGAAGCTACAGAGAAATCTTCCTCTCAAAGTCTCTTTGGGTTAAGTTTTAGGCATGAAGGAAGCAGCAGAATCAGCCTTAAAATGAAATACTAAAAAGGACTGTTACATTGTGTGATACATGTTTTGCATCCTTCAAGTGTTTCATAAAACTGGAAATATGGAAGCTTTTAGTCACAAGAAATACCAGAATAATATGAATTATCCTCTAAACTCTCGGGCAGTTGAGCTGTTGTAAAAACAATTAGATTTGACATCTTGATTTAAAAACTAATGAGTCATTAAAAAAAATGCCAAATGTAACATTTTAACAACCACCTTGAGAAAGACTAAAAAATATCCACTGTTTTACTCACACGGCTAAATATTCATATATTTTTGTCGACCTATTTGAACTTTCCTTGTGACCAGTCACTTGCTCTAAATCTTTTACAATTACAACAAATAAAACATTTTCCACTGTTTGGATATTGAAGCAGCTGAATTGTTAATGTTGGTTTAATATCAAAGATGTCTTAATGTCTTAAAAGTATTCATGAATTTATTTGAGGGGGGGAGGTAGAAAAACATTTGATCAATCAGTGTTTTGATGCAGTTTTACTACTATTTCAAAGAAAAAAGCCAGATAATAAAAAGAAAGGTAATTTGTCACTGTTTGATTCTTCATTTTTTACTTTAAAAAAAAAAAAAAAAAGGACTCAGATCATTTTAGTGCACTAATATTGGAAACTGTGCACTATTTTCTCTATCTCTGAGTTTTAAATGTGCAGCTTGTCCTGAAGATAACACTTTTTTTAATTTGCACAAAAGTTGATGTTGCTTATTTTCAGTGTTGCACCAAAATCCACAGAAAACCCTGCATAGAGGGGCTCGGTGAAGGTTGTCTGGATTTGGTGCAGCAATGTCAGACTGTCAATCCCAGTCACGCTGTAGAATGCCAGCTTTCCCTCTTCATAATCAAGGTGTACCCC